>JAYESA010000012.1:167413183-167666304 GCA_036927795.1 Iris macrosiphon
GTTTAGCGGATACTCCTTCACATGTATTTTATCGTGTGTATCGGGTATTGATTTTAGTGTACTTCGTGTTCACACACCGCTCGTGTTCAGTGTACCCATATTCGTGTTCGTAACGCATCGTGATTGGATCCATTGGTATTAGTTGTGGATGGGGGAGTAGAAGTTGGTTATGTGATCAAGCCCAAGTGTATTCGTGTACATGTCGATTACATATCACGCGTGTAATCGAGTTATCATATTGTATTCATGTTCAACCCAAACCGATCACATAATGAACTTGTACTCTATGGCACATAAGCTAGTTTTATCTATTTCTATTTATTTGCAGTTATTCTATTGCATGTTCTTCATTGCAGTATATTACCTGTTCATTCTAGTTCACTCCATTTCTTATGGCTTGTTATCATGTATTCTTTTCTATTATCTATTATATATGCTCGATTATGTATTTGAAACTTCTTTCAGAGGTATGTAATTTGCTCCAATCCTGACTGGATATATTTTTCAGATGATTGGCTTATGGACCGGTGTCCCACCTACTACTGGTCGTAGGACGGCGTACCATTAGAGGATATACCTTTAGAACATGAGGACCTAGTACCAGAGGCTGAGGATGCTTAGACTTGTTGTTTAGACTTGTATTAGACTCTATTGAGGTTATTGTCATGTATATATATATTATTTCGGACTTGTGGATTGTATTGTGACTCCTTCCTTCGTTATTCCATATCGTGCTTTATCTTTCTTAGTTTGTTTTGTGGTTGAGTATTATTTATCATTATCATATATAAAATTGCTCCTCCATTTGGAGTTGAGTGAACATTGACAGGTATATATATATATATATATATATATATATATATATATATATATATATATATATATATATATATATATATTGTGTGAGAAGTTTAGGTAGTATGGTTGACCCCGACAGCGTTCTACCGCCGATGTTGCGGCGTAGGCTGGGCGACTACTCATGCCCCTATTCCGGGTGCGGATCGTGACAGGGAATGCTAAGTTCTGGTCTACGCCATGCCTCACACTCTGCTCTGAGTCGCTGAAGCTTGGCATATGCTGACTGTGCTACCTTGATTCTTTCTACTATACTGACTGAACTTGTAGACCTGCCATCAATGTTGTGTTGCCAGGCATTGTTCAGGTCAAGATATCATCTTAGATGACTTGTTCGACCAGTGGACTTTCGGGTTTCGCTTGTAGCTCTGCTATTGGCCCATGTTCTACCATCTTAGATCCACCTCGGGACTAACAAGGTTGACTGTCGATTGAGAGGTGGTTTAGAGAAACAGGGGTAGAGGCTCGGTTGCATGAGCCTATCGGTGGTGGTGCAGATGGGGAAGGCCGCGAGTCGATAGAGAGCTGGTTGGTGCATAATGACTTAAGTGTTAAACCATCTAAACAATCAAGTAACAAGCTCCAATTTTTTGTAGAATAGGAAAACTTATATATGCATTGGCATGCTCCAAAAAAAAATTTTGCTTTAGCACAAATGTTGGCCATATCACATAGTACTAAATTAAGACAGTGACAACTACATGACATATAAAATGCTCTAGGATTTATATCAAGTAATCTTTTTTGAACATCTTGGTATTTTTCTCTCAATGTTAGAGTCATTATCATAATATTGTTCTCTAATACTATCAACATCAAGATCTAGAGACTCTAATGCAACAAACAAATCATTGAAAAGAGCTAATCCGATTATGTTTTCTACATTCAAAAATTCTACGAAGTACTCCTCAATTTTTACATGACAGATCAACAAATCATAAGATTAAGGTCATTTGTTCCTTGTGAGTTGCACCGGGAGTACAATCAAGGATCATTGTTTTTTTTTTATACTTTTTTAGTTTTGATACTTTTAACTTTTAATGATATATTAGCTATCAACTCATTCTAAATTTTATGGCTAAGATAATGATAATGAATCTTTTTTTCTCTAATTTGTTAGAAATGTTCTTGTATTATTAGATCAAACTCGACAATCATTTCAATCAAGCCAAAAAAATTACCATTTTACAACTTTTTATTTTTTCCAAGGAATGTCAGATTATCTATTGCCAAACATTTTACAACTGTTATTATTCTTATCAAAACTCATTTCAAATGGTGTGTTTTTTTTTTTGAATTTATTCGTGCAATTCCTTATCAATTGTTTTTTTTTTCAATCTGACTTGCAACTCCATCATGGATATCAAGTTAGCAAAGTGTTCGCGACTTTTTTCATGTTCTCTAAGCTTCTCACTAAGATATTTTCAATATCTACATCTGTCTTATGCTAATTGACTTCTTGAGCGCATTGTTTTGAAAGCTTAAAACAAAATAAAAAACAAAATACTTTATCTAACTCTTTTGAGTAGACTAGTCATTTTTTATCATGACTTCTTTTGTTTGGAAGGATACTTTTGTAATACTCTCAGAAAAAAATGTCTATCAAGTTCATAACGGGGATATTCAAAATTAACCTACCTAATAGGACATTTCTCACAAGTAAATCTCTCATTTTTTAATCAAAGCTATCCATAATTCTTAGATCATATATATTTAAAAAATGGTCGCATTGTTTTCGTTTTTCTTCTTAGTGTTTTCATATCGATCAATATCCTCAGTATTCGCAACATTATCATTTTCTATAATTTTCTATAGATGATTTTTGTGCAAACTGACTTTCTAATTTTTTTTATCAAGTTTCTTGCACTACACTTGTTTCTCTAAGAATATACCTATCTATAGACCCTTTCTTTTGAGTCACTCTTTTTCTTTTTATTTTTTTCTTTTAGAACTTCCAGGGACTCAGTTTTCTAAGAAACATGTTTTTTTTAGAGAACTAGACTAAACAAAAATACAAGAAGACATATAATCTCAATAATTTACTGGTCACAAACTCTCAACAATTCAACAATTAATGAAACATACAATTTAAGAATTTAACTCATCAAAACAATCATTAAAGTAACTATAGTCATTAATCAAGGAATGATAAAACCTGGACTCCTAGAGCAGTAGAGCTTTTGAATTCTCAATTGCAGATTTACACTGCTCAAACACCCAAACTGATCAGCAACTTTTGTTTTTCTCATCTGTATGAAAATTAATAAAAGCAAAGAATAAAAATTAATTAGTGTAACATAATCATTAACTAAAGTATTGTGATTAATACTAATTTAGTTGATGATGATGTTATGAGAAGAAGGTGCAAATGAGAAACAAATTCATACATTTAACCGCAACACAATGCAAATTGGGACAAATTGAATTGACAGACACAAGTCACAGAATGATAATATTTTAATACTTTTTGGCACATAATTTTCCGAAGTTGTTGGAAGTACATTAATTAAGCTCCTAACTTCTCCATATTTTAACTCTTTTTCCTCTTGGTTTGGAGAGAGTTATTTTGGTCTACTCGAGTAGAGCCAAGGTTAGGTTAGCTCTTCGCCTCTATCCCTTGCTGGTTAAACTTCATATCCTTATTGCATACTTCTTTAGAATAATATTTAGAAGTACTCCAACGTCACTTCTGCTATTGCATATGACAACATTTCATTAACAATTCTGCTTGCGAGAAACGAGTTCATATAAAGAAAGAAATACCACGAGAGAGAGGAAAACAACATTTCACTAACAATCCTACTCGTGAGAAACGGGTACCTACAATACAAAGAAGGAAGCATGTTCTAGAGCTTATCAATTTGCTCTGGACAATCTGGTGGCGTTGGACCGGCCGAGCTGTGTATAAAATTGTCGCTCTCTCCCATGGGACTTCTTTGTTTATGTTAATTTGATGTATGCATTGACACACGAACCACTCGAGCTGTGTATAAAATTGTTGCGCTCTCTCCCATCGGCTTCCACACTTCCATGGAACAAATATCCCACCTCCTCCCCTCGAAATCTACGGCTCCTCGGCAAACGTCAGAGCAAGAGCGCGAGGAAGAAGGCCACCAAAGGGCATACCAACAATGTTGCGACCTCGTATCGGGCCTCCCGATCGGTTGGCTCCATGATTGTCCAAAAACTATTCGAGGCCAGACCTACCGACATCATCATGGCCACCTTCCCCAAGTCCGGAACAACATGGCTGAAAGCTCTGCTTTATGCGACCGTCAACCGCAATTCTTCTTCCTCCTCTACCCGCAACTTGACCACCCTCAACCCGCACCAGTGTGTTCCGTTCCTTGGCGACTTTTATGAAGACAGTATAAGAGTCCCGGACATGGACTCGATGCCCTCCCCGAGGCTTCTGGCCACGCATGTCCCCTTCCATTTCCTACCCAACTCCATTGCCGAGTCCGGATGTCGAGTCGTCTACCTCTGCCGCAATCCCAAGGATAACTTCGTGTCCTTGTGGCACTATATCAGTAGTCACAAATATTTCCTTGGAATTTATATTTTCTGTTTTGGGTCATGAAGAGTCCCACATTAAGGTGTTACTTCCGAGACAGATCAATGATAGAGAAATTGAGATTATGAACAGAGATAGTTCGATTTTGCAGTCCGGTCTTTTTATGATCACAGTAAAGATAGTCGAGATCAGAGATTCACATAAAAGTTCCTCTCAATCTATATATATATTAACTACCCTGCCCCCAAACCCCAACCAAAACCTAAATAAACTATCCCGTAAACCACCTGGGCCCCTCCCACCCCCCCACGAACGCCTAACGCGGGATTTGAAGCCCCGCCCGTATACCCATGATGTTACCACTATATATATATATATATATATATATATATATATATATATATATATATATATATATATATCCCGTAAACCATCCGGCCCCTCCCACCCCCTACGAACGCCTAACGCGGGGTTCGAACCCCGCCTGCACACCCCAGGATTCGAACCCCTGCCTGCATATCCATGATGTTACCACTATACCATATCTAAGGGTATATATATATATATATATATATATATATATATATATATATATATATAAACGAGATATAAGCTTGGAATAGTGTGTAGTGTACATTTATATATATATATATATATGAATCATGTATATGTGGACCAATATGAATAGACTCCTACATCCTATGTGCATCCATGTACACTACACTCTATTCCAAGCTTATATATATATATATATATATATATATATATATATATATATAAACGAGATTATATATAGGGTAAACGTGATATGAGTCATAGTGCTCATTTTTCTAAATGAGCCATGCACATGTGGACCAATAGGATTAGAGTGTACTAATGCACATGGGTGATATGGCTCATATCCCGTTTACCCATATATATATATATATATATATATATATATATATATATATATATATATATAAGGGATATGAGCCATAGGCTCATATTTCTACATGAACCAATGCACATGTAGACCAATATGAATGAAGTGTACTAGTGCACATTGATACACATGGGATGTAGGAATCCATTCTTATTGATCCACATGTGCATGACTCATATATATATATATATATATATATATATATATATATATATATATATATATATATATATATATATATCAATGATTCATTGTTTATAATTAGATCAATTTTTATGTACCATTTGTGGGTAATAAAAAGATCTATCTTTGATAGAAAGGAATAATCAATAGATTTTTATTTTTCTTTTATAACAACGGATTGAACCTGTTGATTAGAAATGCTATCATCGTTCTCGTTATCACTATCGATAAGACCAGAATGCTCATTCATTTCTTTATTGAGAATAATCTCATTATAGGATTTAACATCATGTTCAATGAGAGCAAGTCTTTGCTGAGTTATTTCGTCATTAGACTTTAACTCTTTTATCTCGGTCTTCAAAGTTATTTTTTCTATTAATAAATTCAATGTCAAAATCGAATATAGCAAGTTCAGCTTGCCATCTAACAAAATTTTGCTTAGAAGCAAGATTCTTAATATCCTTTTGTAGAATAGATTTAGCAGAACTGCAATCTATATGAAGTAAGAATTTTTAATTTAATAAATTATTCTGAAATTTATGAATGCATTTAATAATAGAAAGAAGTTCTTTCTTTGTCGTAGAGTAATTGATTTGTGTATCATCCCATTTAACAGAATTGTATCTAACAAGAATAGTATATATATATATATTTTTTTTTTTGGTTTTTTTATATTTAAGGTTGAAATCCGTAATTATTAGAGCTTCTATCAACACTACAAAAACCTCATGTCAACCTGCCACATCATGGACACCTTCTATAGGAGTTGGCTTTGTGAATTGAGGTCGTGGACTTAAAATGGCGTGACGTTTCTACTCATCGGCCCAGCTTGTAATGCAATCCGAATCTAAATAATATTTAGAAGTGTTCCTGCCAGTTTCGGAAAGGAGGTTGGGTTGTTCTAATCCGAAATAATTTTGATTGTCCTTGAACTTTATTAAAAAAAAAATAATAATAAATATTAATTTTTTTTGTTAATATTGTGTTTTTAGTTTGAACTATACCAAAAAAAATTCATTACAACAATAACAACAAACAGTCTATGCAAAATATAATAATTAGTGCATGTGATTTTATGTGCATTTCTCTTGGAAACATATACATCTATGCAAAATATAACTTGTATCTGTTTGCAAAATGAAAAACAACTTCCTGAAAGGATATAGAACAATGGCCAGGACTAAAGAAGAGAAGCAACGAGAGTATGAAGCATAGGACAAACTTCTCCATATTGCCTTCAGTTGTTAGCAGGTCTACCTTTCTTATCTCCAAATAGTATATTATGAAACAAAGCAATAATTAGTTGTTTTATGTTAACTAGAATAATATGCAATATTTCAAAATTTTGACTTTGATAATTGAGCCCACCAAAAAGGAGAAAACAAAGAAAAAAGATGGCGGAAATATCATAACAAATAGAGAAGGAAAAAAAAAATGTTAATTTAGAGTGTGTCAATATCAAGAAATTTTTTTAAAATTAATAATTTATACAATTTTTAAAATTTAAAGTACGTGTTTGAAGTATTCTAATGTAGATACTCTAATTCTCCTATAAAGTCAATCCTGAACCTGAGGAGCCAACTTAATTAAAAAAAAAATTTCATTTTTTTTTTAACATTGATTCAGAAAAAAATAAGTCAATACACAAATGGACAAAGAATGAAAGAGACTTCACCCAACAGGCGTGTGGCAGCAATGCTACGAAATTTATTATCACTAACAAGTGAGGAGAAGCCAAGGATTCCAATAAAAATAAAATAAGAGAAAATTTAAGTTATCTTCCAATTTTTTCTATTTATATTCAGAAACACGTTATATTGTTTTTATAATATACAAGATTATTCATTTTTGACGAAATTCGTTCAGTTACGACAGTCAACGATTTAGATCCCAATTTTTTTACGAAAATGTTCCCTTTTTTTTTCTTCCTCTTCACTCTCAACCCCCCCCCCCTCCTCCAGCAGTCAGTCGCCGCCGTCGTTCGCCCCCGCTCCCTCCCTCCCGCCATCGCCACCGCTTCCCCCTCCCCACCCACGCTCCCCCCTCCCCGCCACCACCCCTTCCGCACCACCGCTCCCCTCCTCCCCGCCCCCGCAGCCCCGCAACAGCAGCAGCTGCTGGCTAAGTCTCCTCCTCCCCTCCCCGGCCCTACACACCACCGCTGGAGCGCCCACACAAAGGCGGGATTCGCCCGGCGGCGGTGAAGAGCAGCGGCTCACGAGTAGGGGTTGTTTTTACTGTGGGACAAGGAGGAGGGTAGCAGGGGCTGGAAGGGGACGAAGCGAGTGCCGGGAGGGGGGGCATTGGAAGGGGGTGGTGCCTTGCGGGGGGGGGGGGTGAGCGGGGGAGAGGAGGGCCTGGGTGTGTGGCTGGTGGCGGCCCGCAGTGCTGGAGGGGGGGGGGGGTAAGTGGGGGTGGTCGAGGCCCGCGTTGGGGGGGGGGGGGGGGGTAAGCGGGGGAGGGGAGGGGATGGCCGGTGGCGGCTTGCGGTTGGGGGAATGGGGGAGTAGGGGGGATAGGGAAGAAGACATTGAGGGACATTTTCGTCAAATTTTTTGGGTCAAAGTCGTTGACCGTCATGATAGGGCGGATTTCGTCAAAAGTGGAAGATCTTGTACATTTTAAAAATAATGTGGTGTGCATCCTGAATATGGGTAAAAAAAAGTGGGAGGAGGGAGGGTAACTCAAAATTACTCATAAAATAACATATACAGCTTAAGTAAAGTTTCAATTAAGAAGCTTGCTACATGGCAGGAGGTTCAAATTAAGTTTATTTCTAAAGACACATCAAAAGTTGTTCAGCGTAACTCAAATTTTTTATTTTTATTTACAAGTTTGCCATCGAAATTTTTTACTCGTGGCTATCCAATTTTTTTAGGACTGTTAAAAAACTTGACAGTCATGCAATACGGACATGAGAGACAATCGAAGAAGCACGGTTTGCCTCCGTGTTTCAAACGGAAAGCCTGAGTACGGTCCATGCAATACGGACATGAGAGACGACCATGGGTGCTCCATCCCGATAACATTCCATAGGCCGGAAAGTCGTTGATGGTCCACATAAGTGCTGCCCTCATCTGAAAATTCTGCTTTCTAGAAACATCGTACGTGTTGGCACCTACTTCCCACAGCTGATTCAACTCATCTATCAAAGACTGTAAATACACATCGATGTTCCTCTTCGGATTGTTCGAACCCGGGATAATAACGGTTAGAAACATATACGGAGTCTTCATGCACATCCAAGGCGGTAGATTGTACGGAGTGACGATCACAGGCCAACACGAATACTGGGAGCCCGAAAGTCCGAATGGGGTAAAACCGTCAGAGGAGAGCCCCAATATGACATTACGCACTTCCTCGGCAAAATGTGGATACTCTCGATCAAAGTGCTTCCATGCTTCTCCATCGGATGGATGATCCAATACTCCTTCGATCTGTTTTCGCCTGTGCCAACTCATGTTTTCTGCAGTCTCCTTAACCATAAACAACCGCTGCAACCGCGGCGTCAAAGGCAAGTAGTGCATCGAATCGGTAGGCTTCCTTGCACCGACAGACTTTCCTCTAACAGTGGCCTTGTAGCGATCAGCACCACAGAATCTGCACGCATCTTCATCCTTATCGTCTTTGTAGTACAACATGCACCCGTTGCGACATGCATCGATTTTCTCGTATCCCATCCAAAGTGATCTCACCATCCTCTTAGATCGATAGAAGTCTTTAGGCAACTTTGCACCCTCGGGCAAGATCTCTATAATCAAATCGAGCAGTCGATTATAGCATTCTTGCGACATGTTAAAATCGGACTTGATGCTCAATAATCTTGTAACCACCTCCAACGGTGAATGATCCTCACAACCAGGATATAGTGGAGTCCTTGCATTCTCCAGCAACTCCATAAACTTTGCAGCATCGACATTCGGTGCCTCCTCAGCTGCATCATAATTGTCCGGATTGAAACTAGGTCCCGCCGTATCATAATTGTCCGGATTGAAACTAGGCCCCGCCGCATCATAAACCATGTTCACCAACCCGTCGTCGTAAGCATCGTGGTCGTGGATATCCATATACGGCTCCACATAGGGCTCCGACTCCGATGCTAGAGATACAAGTTCTTCGTGCGCGGTCCACTGATAGTAATTCGGCGTGAAGCCCTTCGAGTATAAATGATATGTAACTTCCACTTCTGGATGATATTTCCTATTGCGATATCTCACACACGGACACTTAATTTTGGTACCGTCCATGTACTGAGGGAAAGCCTTGGCGAACTGTAGGAACTGCTGTACACCCTCAATGAATTCATCCCGCACACCGCACATGTCATCAGGATGACGGTTGTACATCCACGAACGATGACGCAGATAGTAATTCATATCCATTTCTAGATACTTCTGCAAAAATGACAGTATGTATCATATAAATCATTACATATAGTGGTTTATCACCTAACTTCATAACTTAACCGTACTATAAAAATCATAACTTATATAATACATACTTTCATTTATCAAAGTCTAAAATGAGCAATATTCAAAACAACTGACCATTTATCAAAGTCTAAAATAAGGAATACTTTCATTTCATAACTGATATAATACATACTTTCATTTATCAAAGTCCAAGAGCCCTTGAAATGATAAACAGGGTTAACTAGTTCATGGTGATGTTTCTAAGCCACTTCTAGATCCATACTAGTTTATACTAGTCAATACTAGGTTAATACCTTGCTACACTATGTATTCTAGGTCGTACTAGGATATTCTGCTTTAAAATTAAGTACTCTACTATCCACACTGAGAGCCTCTTACCCTTGGCATGGCACCTTGCACTTCATCCTTATACTTGCTCACTGGACTACAACCCAGTTAAGGGTTGTATTGGCATGCAACAAGTGCTTGTTACTGCATTGCCATTGCTCAAGCATGCATGTGTTTGATGCTGCTCAAGTGTGCACCAACACTCTCCCACTGCAGAAGATGACAGGAACCAATCACCTCCTCACAGTGCCAACCCACACCACTGCAACACATTGCCAGCTTGCCTAATGCACTAGGCCAAACTGAATTGAGTTCTGTTCCTGAAGCCTCATAGTTCAGTAGTGACACCCACACACAACTGGACTCTTCTACCCTCTCCCACATCAAGCACAGCTAGAAGACACTATGAACACCAACACAGATAATAATAGCTATATACCTATATATATATATATATATATATATATATATATATATATATATATATATATATCGAGATATACCTATATATGCATACACTCTCTCATATGCAAATAGATAATACACCAATTTACATATACATATCATATGATACTCTAAGGCATAAATAGACACACACACACAAGCACTAGTCCAATTCACAAATATTTGGTGTGCAACACCAAGATACTCTAGGATACATCCTCCATACACCACACCACCATGATACCAACCCTCAATTCACATGGACACATCCAATAGATCAAATATTGTGTGTGTGTGTCAGTGTGTGTGTGTGTGTGTCGTGTCTGTGGCAGTGTTAGTGTCAGTGTCAGTGTGACTATGTGTGTGTGTGTGTCTGCGTCTGTGTGTGTGTGTCGTGTGTGTCGTGTGTGTCTGTCAATGTCTGTGTGCGTGTGTCGTGTCTGTGTGCGTGTGTCGTGTCTGTCAAGTGTGTCTTGTGTCAGTATCACATGAGAGAGGGAGAGAGAGAGAGAGAGAGAGAGAGAGAGATTACCTAGAGCTCGAGGAGGAGGAGGGGGATGCCGGAGTAGCCGCAGCCGTGGAGAGCCGGTCGCCGGAGAGGGGGGGGCGGGAGAAATCGAAAAGTTTCGAAATTTTCGACAGATGGGGGAAAAGAAAACTGAGCCCTAATTAACCAAAATTTAGCGAAGTTTAGCGACGTCAAATAAAAACGTCGCTAAAATAAAATTTAGACGTCGCTAAATACGTTGCTAAATATTTTCGATAGATACGTCGCTAATTACGACGCTAAACGTCGCTAAATCAGATATTTTAGCGACGTTTAGCGACCTTAATTGAACTTATAGCGACTAATCTTTTAAAATCTTAATAAAAGTCGCTAAACGTCGCTAAATGTCGCCATTTAGCGACGTCTAGCGACAATTTTTACGGAGTCGCTAATTTAGCGACATTTTTAATTGGGGTCGCTAAAATACGTCGCTAATACCGCTTTTCTAGTAGTGGAAGGACTGTCAATACTAAGGACTGTCAACTTTTTTGACAGTCCTCGACAACGATGACTCCTCGCCGATGAATCTCCGTCGACGACGTCCCGTCCCTCGCCACGGAGTACCGCGTCGTCCCTCCACGCCGCCGTCTCTCTGTCCCGTCCCTCTTCTCGGAGCACCGCATCCTCCCCCGACTCTCCTCGGACCTGCGGGCACAGACGCCGCGGACCCTGCTGCCAGGTCTACAGCACCCCCGCTGTCACGCCCCAATCTCCCGCAAGCCCAATTGTCCCCGCTGAACGTGAATCACCACGTTACAGCTCTCCCGCAGGACAATCGTTCTCATCGGGACGTGATGCCGTGCAAGCCTAAAGTGCGCTTGCACAAGGCCAAAGCTTTGAACAAGGGCAAGTAAGCTAATCGATACTGAAGCAGCGGCACACATATTGCAGAAAAGTAAAGAACACAATGGCATAAGAAAACAGGCTCTTTTATTGATAATCGAAATGTGTTACAAGCGGCGCATGGCCGAGGTTACAGATCGCTCAAGCACTCTTCTCTCGATTACAATAACACCGTTCCATACATTATGTCCCTCTATACAAAAGCAACTCAAAATAGGCACAACTCGATGCGGCTCCAGGCATCGACTTCAGATTTCCGGTTCCTTGGGATGAGGTACGGCTATCGCTTCCTCGGACGAACGAGCACCTGAGAACAAGCAGACTGTTGGTGGGTCAGCACTTTATACAAGTACTGGTGAGATAAAACAACTGAACAGAAGCTACACCCCCTGAGACCCACACTAAGTAATCATGTGGCAAAACATTGCATTACTAGTGATCTTGCTACTTTTTACCTAGGTTCGTTTCATGCAGTTCTTAGCAGAGTCATATTACATCTTTTTGAAACATAACTTTGAAACAGTTTTGCATATTCAAACACTAAGCATACGAAATGGGACAGTGCTCTATCGTGCAGTGTGCAGCATGTATTGTGCATCAATACTAACTCTTAGGGGCAAAGCTTATCTAGCAGACTGAGCATATCGAATTGAGGCAAACATATCAAAGGGACTATCATTCATTCAGAGTTTAAGGCAACACATCTATATGATTTCGGTCCCCGAGAAACTCAGGATTGGCAGCGGTAATCCAGCTATCCAATGACTCACATTCTGATACTATTAGCAGCTGTGACCGAGGTTCAGCTCTGCACTAATAGTCATTGTCTGACCGATGCAATGCATGAATCACTAACAGATAAGCTCTACGATGCAGACTAAATGAACAAAGCAGGCTTATGCATACACTCATAATTCTTATCCCATAGCCGAACGGTTATCCCTGCAGCAGACACACAAGTTAGTCACAATTTGCATATTCATAACTTATGTATCAATCACTTGGTGTCATCAATCAATAGGTATGCAAGAAGGTAAACCTAGCATGCGCCCTATCTATATGACGGTCCATGGGTCGCCCCATGATTAGCAGCAGTTGCCCAAGGTTCAGCTCTTCACTAGCACGCGCGGGTGTCGGCAGCTGTGACTCAAGGTTCAGCTCTACACCAACACACCCGAGTGCAAGCAGCTGTGACATCATGGGTTCTGCACAACACTAATAGACATATCGCCCCACTAGACCCTTGCGAGCCATACACCTCAGGGCGATCCAAAAATCTCTTCCGGACCGAGCGGTTCCCAGCGCCCCAGGAACCGTTCGAGAGACAAGACCTTGTGCACAAGTTGTCCGAGACCAATGCAATGACAAAAACACTTAGTTCAAGCAAAACAATGATCAAGCTAAACATATGCGGTCTTAGCGAAACACATCTATCGAAACGAAGCACATCTTATCACATTACTAATAGCACACCCCACTAGACCCTTGCGAGCCGTATCCTCAGGGCGTACTATTAGTCACAGCACTCACACATTCACTTAGCAGTCGATATAGCAAACAGACAAGCGAAACATATGAAGGCAAGCACGATTGATTTATTTCTAACATATGCAATAACTATCTATTTTCTTAGCATATTCAAAGGGACATATTCGAGCAGTTCATTTACTTATCTTGTTAGCATAGCAAAGGTTCGTTCGATAGCTGTGTCGGTGTTTCTAAGCATGCAACATTTCTTATATCTCTTTAGCATAGCGATGGCTCTATTTTATTTCTGACAAGCATACACATTCTCTTAGTTAGGCAACAGATTCGTTTCGATGACAAGCTATGTGCGTTCTCTTATTAGCATACTGAGTCGGTTCTATCATTCTCTTATGAAAACATTCTTCTTAAGCAAACAAGCATTCAAAAACTCAGATTCATTATTAAGTCGTGCAAGAATCAGAGAATGCAGTTCTGCCCACTCACTTTGATCAATCGGTCGGGAACTCTCCGAAAAGACTTCCGTTCGAGCAAGCAAGGCGATATCACTTTGTACGTAGCGTCGATGCGGAGCAGGGCGCTACATACTTACCCACCAACAAAGAGTTTCGTCCTCGAAACTCAAGGAGAAACTCACGATAACACAGAGCAGCGATAGTCCTCATCCCTCACCATCCCAAATCAAAACTCAGCAAATCCAGAAATCACAAATCATATCTCAAGCAATAAATCAAATCCAGAAAACTTTTTGTGCACATCTTTGAGAATATCTATGGACTTATTGTATGGAACGTTCATTGCAGCACAATCACAACTCAGAGTCGGAGGCAACGGAATGGGCAAAGAATCGAGTTGCTCTGATACCATTATGTCACGCCCCAATCTCCCGCAAGCCCAATTGTCCCCGCTGAACGTGAATCACCACGTTACAGCTCTCCCGCAGGACAATCGTTCTCATCGGGACGTGATACCGTGCAAGCCTAAAGTGCGCTTGCACAAGGCCAAAGCTTTGAACAAGGGCAAGTAAGCTAATCGATACTGAAGCAGCGGCACACATATTGCAGAAAAGTAAAGAACACAATGGCATAAAAAAACAGGCTCTTTTATTGATAATCGAAATGTGTTACAAGCGGCGCATGGCCGAGGTTACAGATCGCTCAAGCACTCTTCTCTCGATTACAATAACACCGTTCCATACATTATGTCCCTCTATACAAAAGCAACTCAAAATAGGCACAACTCGATGCGGCTCCAGGCATCGACTCCAGATTTCCGGTTCCTTGGGATGAGGTACGGCTATCGCTTCCTCGGACGAACGAGCACCTGAGAACAAGCAGACTGTTGGTGGGTCAGCACTTTATACAAGTACTGGTGAGATAAAACAACTGAACAGAAGCTACACCCCCTGAGACCCATACTAAGTAATCATGTGGCAAAACATTGCATTACTAGTGATCTTGCTACTTTTTACCTAGGTTCGTTTCATGCAGTTCTTAGCAGAGTCATATTACATCTTTTTGAAACATAACTTTGAAACAGTTTTGCATATTCAAACACTAAGCATACGAAATGGGACAGTGCTCTATCGTGCAGTGTGCAGCATGTATTGTGCATCAATACTAACTCTTAGGGGCAAAGCTTATCTAGCAGACTGAGCATATCGAATTGAGGCAAACATATCAAAGGGACTATCATTCATTCAGAGTTTAAGGCAACACATCTATATGATTTCGGTCCCCGAGAAACTCAGGATTGGCAGCGGTAATCCAGCTATCTAATGACTCACATTCTGATACTATTAGCAGCTGTGACCGAGGTTCAGCTCTGCACTAATAGTCATTGTCTGACCGATGCAATGCATGAATCACTAACAGATAAGCTCTACGATGCAGACTAAATGAACAAAGCAGGCTTATGCATACACTCATAATTCTTACCCCATAGCCGAACGGTTATCCCTGCAGCAGACACACAAGTTAGTCACAATTTGCATATTCATAACTTATGTATCAATCACTTGGTGTCATCAATCAATAGGTATGCAAGAAGGTAAACCTAGCATGCGCCCTATCTATATGACGGTCCATGGGTCGCCCCATGATTAGCAGCAGTTGCCCAAGGTTCAGCTCTTCACTAGCACGCGCGGGTGTCGGCAGCTGTGACTCAAGGTTCAGCTCTACACCAACACACCCGAGTGCAAGCAGCTGTGACATCATGGGTTCTGCACAACACTAATAGACATATCGCCCCACTAGACCCTTGCGAGCCGTACACCTCAGGGCGATCCAAAAATCTCTTCCGGACCGAGCGGTTCCCAGCGCCCCAGGAACCGTTCGAGAGACAAGACCTTGTGCACAAGTTGTCCGAGACCAATGCAATGACAAAAACACTTAGTTCAAGCAAAACAATGATCAAGCTAAACATATGCGGTCTTAGCGAAACACATCTATCGAAACGAAGCACATCTTATCACATTACTAATAGCACACCCCACTAGACCCTTGCGAGCCGTATCCTCAGGGCGTACTATTAGTCACAGCACTCACACATTCACTTAGCAGTCGATATAGCAAACAGACAAGCGAAACATATGAAGGCAAGCACGATTGATTTATTTCTAACATATGCAATAACTATCTCTTTTCTTAGCATATTCAAAGGGACATATTCGAGCAGTTCATTTACTTATCTTGTTAGCATAGCAAAGGTTCGTTCGATAGCTGTGTCGGTGTTTCTAAGCATGCAACATTTCTTATATCTCTTTAGCATAGCGATGGTTCTATTTCATTTCTGACAAGCATACACATTCTCTTAGTTAGGCAGCAGATTCGTTTCGATGACAAGCTATGTGCGTTCTCTTATTAGCATACTGAGTCGGTTCTATCATTCTCTTATGAAAACATTCTTCTTAAGCAAACAAGCATTCAAAAACTCAGATTCATTATTAAGTCGTGCAAGAATCAGAGAATGCAGTTCTGCCCACTCACTTTGATCAATCGGTCGGGAACTCTCCGAGAAGACTTCCGTTCGAGCAAGCAAGGCGATATCACTTTGTACGTAGCGTCGATGCGGAGCAGGGCGCTACACCCGCCCCTCCCCCCCTCCCCCCCACGCCTCACCACCTAACGTCGCACCACCTTCTCGGCACCAAGCTCGCCCTTCCTCCACCTGATGCCGTACTGACTTTCCTGCTCACCGTCGAGAGGCGAGCAACGGCAGAAAGCAGCGAGCAGCGACGAGTCGCGATAGGGCGTGGGAATCGGGATTAGGACGCCGACGTCGCCGTCGATCATCGTCGTCCAGAATTAGGGGTAGGGTTTGGGGATATTTTGGAGAGTATGAGGGAAGAGGGCAGCCCATAGTAATTTTTGGACTGTCCTGAGTAAAATTTGTTTCACTCTGGATTAGTACCAAGTAATAGACTGTCCCGAGCAAGTATGAACGTGCCTTTAAAAATAACCTAGCCTTTAAAAATAACCTAGCATCCATCATCTACCAGCCTAATGAATTAAGAAAGCGAAATAAAATGTAGGACTGTTATCTTATTTTGCTTTCCTGATCACTTTGTCGTGTCGTGTCGTTGGGTGTCTTGGCAGCCCTAGCTGCTGGGTTGAGCTCATCCCACGCCTCGATCCAGGTTACCATCGCGTCCACCAGCTTGTGAAAGTAAGGGTCCACCTTGGAAAGCTTCTCCTTCACCTGCTTCGATAGCTCAATGTAGCACTGCTTCGATAGCTCAATATACATACACAGCCAACCAATATATATATATATATATATATATATATATATATATATAATTTTAGTAAATATTTTTATTATAAATATAAAAACTACTATATATATTCACTTATTTTAAAAATTAGCAAATGTATACATTCTTTTGTATACAATATAAGTTTTAAAATATAATCTCACTATTTAATCAAAAATTTGATTATTTTACTCATAATAGAATATTTGTTTGTTTTTTAAATAAGTAAAGGTATATATTAATTTTTATATTTGTTGTTAGAACATTTGCTAATATATTCTTATATATAAAGAAAGCAACATTTCATTTAAAAATTTCTCCCTATAAATTAAATGATCGTACTTATATTTCATTAACAATCCTACTCATGAGAAACGGGGGTAGAGGCTCGGTTGCAGGAGCCTATCGGTGGTGGTGAAGATGGGGAAGGCCGCGAGTCGATAGAGAGCTGGTTGGTGCATAATGACTTAAGTGTTAAACCATCTAAACAATCAAGAAACAAGCTCCAATTATTTATAGAATAGAAAAACTTATATATGCATTGGCATGCTCCAAAAAATGATTTTGCTTTAGCACAAATGTTGGCCATATCACATAGTACTAAATTAAGACAGTGACAACTACATGACATATAAAATGCTCTAGGATTTATATCAAGTAATCTTTTTTGAACATCTTGGTATTTTTCTCTCATGTTAGAGTCATTATCATAATCTTGTTCTCTAATACCATCAACATCAAGATCTAGAGACTAATGCAACAAACAAATAATTGAAAAGAGCTAATCCAATTATGTTTTCTACATTCAAAAATTCTACGAAGTACTCCTCAATTTTTACATGACAGATCAACAAATCATAAGATTAAGGTCATTTGTTCCTTGTGAGTTGCACCGGGAGTACAATCAAGGATCATTTTTTTATATACTTTTTTAGTTTTGATACTTTTAACTTTTAATGATATATTAGCTATCAACTCATTCTAAATTTTATGGCTAAGATAATGATAATGAATATCTTTTTCTCTAATTTGTTAGAAATGTTCTTGTATTATTAGATCAAACTCGACAATCATTTCAATCAAGCCAAGAAAATTACCATTTTACAACTTTTTATTTTTTCCAAGGAATGTCAGATTATCTATTGCCAAACATTTTACAACTGCTATTATTCTTATCAAAACTCATTTCAAATGGTGTTTTTTTTTTTTGAATTTATTCGTGCAATTCCTTATCAAATGTTTTTTTTTCAATCTAACTTGCAACTCCATCATGGATATCAAGTTAGCAAAGTGTTCGCGACTTTTTTCATGTTTTCTAAGCTTCTCACTAAGATATTTTCAATCTCTACATCTGTCTTCTGCTAATTGACTTCTTGAGCGCATTGTTTTGAAAGCTTAAAGCAAAAACAAAAACAAAATACTTTATCTAACTCTTTTGAGTAGACTAGTCATTTTTTATCATGACTTCTTTTGTCTGGAAGGATATTTTTGTAATATTTTCAGAAAAAATGTCTATCAAGTTCATAACGGGGATATTCAAAATTAACCTACCTAATAGGACATTTCTCACAAGTAAATCTCTCATTTTTTAATCAAACCTATCCAAATTTCTTAGATCATATATATTTAAAAAATGGTTTTCGTTTTTCTTCTCACTGTTTTCATATCGATCAATATCCTCAGTATTCGCAGCATTATCATTTTCTATAATTTTTCTAGATGAATTTTGTGCAAACTGACTTTCATATTTCTTTTTATCAAGTTTCTTGCACTACACTTGTTTCTCTAAGAATATACCTATCTATAGACCCTTTCTTTTGAGTCATTCTCTTTTTATTTTTCTTTATTTTTCTTTTTTCTTTTAGAACTTCTGGGAACTTATTTTTCTAGAAAACTTTTAGACAACTAGACTAAACAAAAGTACAAGAAGACATATAATCTCAATAATTTACTGGTCACAAACTCTCAACAATTCAACAATTAATGAAACATACAATTTAAGAATTTAACTCATCAAAACAATCATTAAAGTAACTATAGTCATTAATCAAGGAATGATAAAACCTGGACTCCTAGAGCAGTAGAGCTTTCGAATTCTCAATTGCAGATTTACACTGCTCAAACACCCAAACTGATCAGCAACTTTTGTTTTTCTCATCTGTATGAGAATTAATAAAAGCAAAGAATAAAAATTAATTAGTGTAACATAATAATTAACTAACGTATTGTGATTAATACTAATTTATTTGATGATGATGTTATGAGAAGAAGGTGCAAATGAGAAACAAATTCATACATTTAACAGCAACACAATGCAAATTGGGACAAATTGAATTGACAGACACAAGTCACAGAATGATAATATTTTAATACTTTTTGGCACATAATTTTCCAAAGTTGTTGGAAGTACATTAATTAAGCTCCTAACTTCTCCATATTTTAACTCTTTTTCCTCTTGGTTTGGAGTGAGTTATTTTGGTCTACTCGAGTAGAGCCAAGGTTAGGTTAGCTCTTCGCCTCTATCCCTAGCTTGCGTACTTGAAAGCTCATATATTTCCTTTGAATTGATTCTTGAAGCATGTGCAAACTGCAGGTTAAACTTCATATCCTTATTGCATACTTCTTTGCAATTGAATAATGTGTGCACAATGAGGCAGGTGAAGAGGGTGATTGTGATTTGGAACAAAATGACTAACTTGGAATTTTTCGTTCTCCTTGCGCTTGATACCCATCATTCCAAGAAAACCACGTCTTGTTTGTGCTCTTCCAATTTTTTTTTTTCTATATAATCCTTTTTATCTTTGCTTCGGTAACCTTCTTTGTGAGAAACATATGATCTCTTGACATAATCTCTTTTGTTTTTCTACTTCTGTTATATCGCTCTTTCTGCCAAAACCCATTTCGTTCAGCACAGAAGTTGTAAAAGGAAAAAACAAAAAACAAAAAAAACATCATCGTCCGACTCAACTCTTGGCCAATTGACAGACAAGATCTAAGAATCAAATACCCAAAAGAAAACATAATATGATCATAAGATTAAACAGAAACAATCCTTTCAGTACATGACCATGCTATTTCTATTAAACACAACACTGTATTCGAATCTGATGGTAACAATATAACAAACAGTTGGCAGACATACCTCCATGCCAAAATCTAAAATCTTCTCTATTCTCTACTCTGCAAATTAAAGAACAAGATGTGTGAATCCGGCCCATGTAGTCAGCCTTAGTATTGGACCCCGTCTGGCTCGACCAGACCGGCTGTTTCGATCCAATACCAACATTGAATACAAAGACCTGGTAGCAACCTCCCAGTCATGGACCCCTTCTCTACGAGTTGGCTTTGTTAACTGAGGCCGTGGACTCAAGCAGGCGTTTAAGTACTCTAACGTCACTTCTGCTATTGCATATGACAACATTTCATTAACAATTCTGCTTGCGAGAAACGAGTTCATATAAAGAAAGAAATACCACTATAGAGAGGAAACCAACATGTCACTAACAATCCTACTCGTGAGTATTAAGTTATTGACTTAGTCTTTCTCTGATTTGTAATTATCTCTAACCATGATTGTAGGATTCAGTTGTAACCTCATGAGTTAGTTTATTTGTCTTTGTAATTATCTCTAACCATGATTGTAGGGATTCAGTTGTATCCTCATGAGTTAGTTTTGATGTAAACTCTGCTATATAAAGGCTCACACATCAAAATAATAAAAGAAACCTTTTTCCATATTTATCATTTCTTCGCATGGTATCAAAATAGTCTAAATCGATCCTACGCTATGTCTTCCGAAAACAACCAGATTACTCCTTCCGCTACTCAAATCTTGTTCACTGCTTCTGGTGGCGTAGCGGCCAACCTTCAATTCCCGGCGCTAGCAGTCCGTCTCGATCGCTCCAATTATTCTCTATGGCGCAGCACTATTCGCTCGGCTCTTGAGGCTTATGAGCTTGAGGGATTTCTTGTCGCTGGTGGTGCTCCTCCGTCGACTGTTTCATCGGCCGCAGATCCATCAACCACCACCAGCCCGAATCTTGACTTTGTTGCTTGGAGGCGCAAGGACCGACTGGTTCTTTTATGGCTGCGATCCACTCTCTCCACTCCTATGCTTGGTCACGTTGTTCGGGCTACCACAACAGCAGAACTTTGGTCCATGTTAGAGCAGATGTTTCACTCCCAAACTCGTGCCAGGCAGATGCATTTGAAACAACAACTTCAATTGCTCTCCAAGGGAAACCTGTCTATCTTGGAATATGTTGAGAAGAAAAGGGCAATTTCTGATTCCCTCACTGAATGTCTCACCTCTGTATCGGATGAGGATTTTGTCTCTTTTGTGCTATTTGGCTTAGGAGCTGAATATAGTGCGTTCAAAACAGCACTGAGTATGCGGCTGGAACCGATTTTGTCGAATGAGCTGCTCGGCCTCCTTCTTCAGGAAGAACAGCGCATACTTGACTCTTGCGCCGAATCCAGTTTTCCGGTGGCCCATGTTGCTCATCGTAGAGGCGCGGTTGAAAGTCGACATTCCCCGTTGGACTCTGACACGTCTGGCGACCGCTCCCGCCCGGTGTGTCAACTCTGCGACAAGCAGGGTCATGAAGCACGAAATTGCCATCAACGACTTAACCTGTCTGCCTTCCCTGCCACCAATCGCCGTGCCGCTGATCGCCTCCGCCAGTCCGCCAGCAAGCAGGCTCATGTGGCGTACACCGCCAGCCCGTCCGCCATCACAGACCCATGGGTGGTCGACTCTGGAGCGACAAATCATGTCACGGCTGACCTGTCCGGCCTTAACCTCTAGTGCGAGTACACTGGCAGTGACAGCCTTATCATCGCAAACGGTCAGTCCCTTCCCATTACGCATACAGGCAATCTTTCTCTCTCTGCTAAACATGTTGCTAAATTCCTTACCCTTAAAGATATTCTTGTTGTGCCTAAAGTATCTAAAAATCTTCTTAGTGTTCGTCAATTATGCCTCGATAACAATGTTTTTGTGGAACTTCATGCTAATCATTGTTATGTTAAGGACCTTCAGGGCACGAGAATACTCAAGGGAATCGTTGAGAATGGCTTGTACCGGCTTCCTGTTCGCTCACCCGTTCCCAGAGTTTTTGTTGGTGAACGCGCCTCTGTCTCTTGTTGGCATCATCGCTTTGCTCATCCGCATGAGTCCATCTTGCGTCGTCAATTAGTTACTTTTAATTTGCCTGTTTTTGCAAATAAATCATTGCCTTTGTGTAGTGCTTGTCAATTAGGCAAGAGTCAAAGACATCATCTACCCTCTTGTCATGTTCCCTCTAAAAATCTTTTTGATTTAATTTATTCGGATGTTTGGGGCCCTGCCCCTGTGTCTTCTTTAAATGGTAATCGCTGTTTTGTCATTTTTATTGACGATTGTACCAAATTTGTTTGGGTTTATTTCTTGGCGGCTAAGTCTCAGGTTTTGTCTGCCTTTACATCTTTCAAAACTATGGTTGAGACACAGTTTTTCACTAAACTCAAAGCTTTTCAATCTGATTGGGGTGGCGAGTACCGAACTGTATCAACGTTTCTTGAAACTAATGGTATACTTCATCGTATTTTTTGCCCTCACACTCCTGAACAAAATGGTGCTTCTGAAAGAAGAAATATGATTATCGTTGAAAAAGGGTTGGCTCTTTTGGCACATTCCCATCTTCCTATGGAATTTTGGGAACATGCCTTTCATACCGCCATTTACTTGAATAATAGAACTATAACTCATATTCTTCAGAACAAGTCCCCGTATGCATGCCTATATCAGCGTCAACCTGATTATCATTTTCTGAAATCCTTTGGTTGCTTGTGTTTTCCTTATCTTCGCCCTTACAATAGTAGCAAGTTGGAATTCCGTTCTGTGGCGTGCATCTTCTTAGGGTATAGTGCTAAACATAAAGGATATCTTTGCTATCACGTTTCCTCCTCTCGAACGTACATTGCTCGTCATGTTGTCTTTGATGAGTCTTCTTTTCCTTTTTAGGAGCATAATTCTCAGTCCGGACAGCTAGATTCGCCTCGTCCTGACCTCTCTATCTTTTTGCTTCAAGAAGCTGCATTAACACCACCCTCGGTTGCATCTTCTCCTTCGAGTTCTTCTCGACCGACTCCCATTCAGCCGTCGTCTTCGTCTCCTTCCGACCTCACGCCATATTCCCCCACGGTGGTGCCACCTTCCCCACCACCGATCCCTTCGCCGGTTATTTCATATCAACATGCTCCCTCGTATTTTCACCCCTCCAACACTTCGACCCACGGTATGGTCACTCGAGCCTCCACTAATTCCCTTAAACCTAAAGCCCACACTGCTACCAAACACCCTATTCCCTGTGATTCCTCTGATTTTGAACCCAAAACTTTCTTACAAGCCAAAAAGAACCCCAATTGGCAACATGCTATGCAACTAGAGTTTGATGTCTTAATTGCTAATGGAACTTGGTTCCTAGGCCCTCCTCTTCTAATATTGTTGGTTGTAAGTGGATTTTCAGGATCAAGAAAAAATCAGATGGCTCTATTGACCGGTACAAGGCCCGTTTGGTTGCCAAGGAATACAATCAAGAAGAGGGAGTTGACTACTTCGACACATTCAGCCCGGTCATCAAGCCTACCACGATTCGGGTGGTATTGAGCATTGCTGTCACTCGTCATTGGCCTCTCCGTCAGGTTGACATTAATAATGCCTTCCTCAATGGTGATCTAGCAGAAACTGTCTATATGGAGCAAGCACTGGGTTTCACTTTCCCTGATCGGCCGTCCTATGTCTGTCGCCTCAAAAAGGCATTTTATGGCCTCAAGCAAGCTCCGCGAGCATGGTTTCAGAAGCTCAACCAGGCTTTGCTTCGTCACAGGTTCCGGCAATGCATCTCCGATACCTCTCTTTTCATCAAACGTCATGGCTCCGATGTTGTCTATGTGCTTGTTTATGTGGATGATCTCATTATCACCGGTTCCAACTCTTCCTTCATTGATGAGTTTGTCAAGTATCTCAACTCAGTTTTCTCTCTGAAGGATTTGGGTGATCTCAACTTTTTCTTGGGAATTGAAGTCCATCGCAATTCAGCTGGTCTTCTACTCTCCCAAAGAAAGTATATTTTGGACCTCCTTGATCGCAGCAAAATGATGGGCGCTAAACCCATAGCCTCGCCGGCTGTTCCAGGTTCTCGGCTCGTTTCGAGCGGTGATCCATTCTCCGACGTCCATCTCTACCGCAGCATCGTAGGAGCTCTCCAATATGACACCATCACCCGGCCTGAGATTTCCTACTCAGTCAATCGGGTCTGCCAGTTCATGCACCAGCCGTCGGAACATCATTGGGCTGCGGTCAAACGAATCCTCCGCTACCTCAAGGGTTCACTCTATTCTGGCCTCTTCTTCCGTCCTGCTCGTGACACTCGGCTTGTTTGCTTTACTGATGCTGGCTGGGCTTCTGATCCCGATGACTGCCGCTCTCAACATGGGTTCTCGGTTTACTTTGGAGGCAACCTTGTGAGCTGGTCTTCTCGCAAACAGAATGTGGTTGCTCGCTCTAGCACTGAGGCTGAGTACAGGGCTATTGCCTTTGCCTCGGCTGAACTTATTTGGCTTCAACAGCTTCTCAAGGAAATGGCGGCACCATCTCCTGGTCCTCCAATTCTTCTTTGTGATAATCTCAGTACCACTTTTCTTACTACAAACCCGGTCTTTCACCAACGGTCCAAGCACATCAAAATCGACTATCACTTTGTCCGGGAACAAGTTCAGGCAGGTGCTCTGATTGTTAGGCATGTCAAATCTGCTGATCAGATAGCGGACATTTTTACCAAAGCTGTTGGCTCCTCACGGTTTCAAAACTTACGGTCCAAGCTTCTCGTTCGTACTCGATCGTGAGCTTGCGGGAGGGTATTAAGTTATTGGCTTAGTCTTTCTCTGATTTGTAATTATCTCTAACCATGATTGTAGGATTCAGTTGTAACCTCATGAGTTAGTTTATTTGTCTTTATAATTATCTCTAACCATGATTGTAGGAATTCAGTTGTATCCTCATGAGTTAGTTTTGATGTAAACTCTGCTATATAAAGATTCACGCATCAAAATAATAAAAGAAATATTTTTCCATATTTATCATTTCTTCACAGTGTGAAACGAGTATCTACAATACAAAGAAGGAAGCATCTTCTAGAGCTTATCAATTTGCTCTGGGCAATCCGGTGGCGTTGGACCGGCCTGCCTATCATGGGTTACGTAATAAATATCACATGGGACTTCTTGTTTATGTTAATTTGATGTATGCTTTGACACATGAACCACTCGAGCTGTGTATAAAATTGTCGTCTCTCTCCCATCGTCTTCCAGACTTCAATGGAACAAATATCCCACCTCCTCCCCTCGAAATCTACGGCTCCTCGGCAAACGTCAGAGCAAGAGCAAGAGCGCGAGGAAGAAGGCCACCAAAGGGCATACCAACAATGTCGCGACCTCGTATCGAGCCTCCCGGTCGTCGAGGGGTGCTCCTATCTGGACCTCTGCTTCCACAGCGGCTTCTTTCAACCAAAAACCGCCATGGTTGGCTCCATGATTGTCCAAAGACTATTCGAGGCCAGACCCACCGACATCATCATGGCCACCTTCCCCAAGTCCGGAACAACATGGCTGAAAGCTCTACTTTATGCGACCGTCAACCGCAATTCTTCCTCCTCCTCTATCCGCAACTTGACCACCCTCAACCCGCACCAGTGTGTTCCGTTCCTTCGCGAGTTTTATGAAGACAGTATAAGACTCCCGGACATGGACTCGATGCCCTCCCCGAGGCTTCTGGCCACGCATGTCCCCTTCCATTTCCTACCCAACTCCATTGCCGAGTCCGGATGTCGAGTCGTCTACCTCTGCCGTAATCCCAAGGATAACTTCGTGTCCTTGTGGCACTTTATCAGTAAACTCAGAAAGAACAACGGTCGAGAGCCTCTGCCTCTCGAGGTAGGCTTCGACCGCTTCTGCCAAGGGCGTTCCAACTCCGGACCTTTCTGGGATCACATGTTAGGCTACTGGAAGGCAAGCCTACAACAAGAAGTAGGAGGGAGGAAGTGCAATGTCCTCTTCATGCGGTACGAGGAGCTGATGAAAGATCCCGCGTCAGAGCTGAGGCGGCTTGCGGAGTTCGTGGGGTGTCCCTTTACGCAGGAGGAGGAGGCGAACGGGGTGGCGGAGGACATCGTAGAGACGTGCGGGTTCGAGAAGCTGAGCAACTTGGAGGTGAACAAGGTCGGGAAACATACCATGCTGCGTACAACGGTCGACAACAACATTTATTTCAGGCAGGGTGTGGTTGGAGACTGGATGAACCACCTCACACCCGATATGGTCCAACGTATCGACAAGATTATTGAGAGCAAATTTGAAGGCTCAGGTCTAGCGCCTTGACGTAGGGGATCGGCCAACCGATCAGTCCAAATTGTCCAGTTTGTTGCCCGGATTCTGTTTCTGCTGCATTTTCTGTTTTCCTGTTTCAAATGGAATAATTGTTGTTATTTGTATCATCGTCACGAATATTTCCTTGATATTTATACGATTTTTTTTTAATAAAAGTAATATATTTATATATAATTGTAAAAAAAGGAAGGAGTTTGGGAAAATTATGGGGAGGGGGAGAACTCGCCAACTGAGTTGGCGGGGCCCAGAGTTCGAGAGGAACTCGCCAACTCAGTTGGCGGGCTCTGGGCAGCTCGCCAACTCAGTTGGCGGGCCCCTATCCTCCCCTCCCACGCCGCTTCGGATACCCCTGATGCCTCGGAGACTACCCACCCCGACTCCTCCCCTTCTCGGAGACCCCCCCTTCCCCTCCCCTCCCCTCCCCTCAACTTTCCCCCCTCCCCTCCCTATAACTACCCTCAACTCCTCCTCCTCCTCCTCCTCCTCCTCACACCACTTCTCCTCCTCCTCCTCCTCCTCCTCCTCCTCATAGCAATCCCACTTCATCCTATAATCAACATTTTTGGAGATGGCTAACCACAATGACGGTCGTATTCCTGGTGGACCGACTACCCACCTTATTATTAAGCAACGTGAAGACCACATTTCTAGTCGGATATTTACTGGCGAGATAATTTTTAAAATTATAAGTTTCCAAGTTTAGTAATTTACACACAAAATATAATGCATATGTTTTTTTATAGTTATATGACCATGATCTTGGTTTACGAACCCGAATCCATGTACATTGGCGGACCGAAAGGAATTATCATACGTGGGAGCTAAATTCGGTCCAAAAGACTTTGGTGGATTCCTTTGGACTCCACTATATAGATCGTGTTAGATATTTAATCCACGATCTTCATTTAGTTGTAAGTCTTGCAGAGCGTTGGTGGCCTGAACGCAACACTTTCCAACTCCCATTCGGCGAGATGACGATCACCCTATTTGATGTGGCAAATATACTAGGATTACCTATTAAAGGTGACGCTATATATTTTGATCCGCACTTAAAGGGATCTGATCTGATCAGGAGGTATCTCGGTGTTAGCCCTCCATCTGGTATAAAAGACGACAATTATGTGAAGTTTACATGGCTTCGTGGGAACTTCATGGACCTACATCACACTATTGACGGGGTGGTTGATGTAGATGAAATACGGGTATGTATTTTTATTAGTAATATTTGTTTATGACTTAATTTAGTGTCTATATAACACTTAATATTTTCAGGTCATTCGTTGCACTAGAGCGTATCTGCTCTGTTTATGTGGTGCAATTCTATTTCCCGATGCATCGGGAAATATGGTAAATGTGCAGCTTCTACCATTCTTAGATGATTTGACAAAACATACTCAGCATACGTGGGGAGCTGCTACTCTTGCCTTTTTATATGCCAATCTGACAGAATTTGTGAGATCCAATCGCAAGAGTATTTGTGGATGTATTTCACTGATTCAGGTATGAATGAAAGAGCTAAAAAAGTTAGAGTAATTTTATACGCAAATTTTGTTTGTACTAATGTCATATTTTTGTTTTATAGTTCTGGTCCTACGAGCACTTCTATATTGGTAGGCCTGTTACTTGCATTCTCAGTGATGTTGGAGTATTTCCAGTTGCTATGTGATGGCCCACAGATGTAGTGAATTATCAACACTACCAATACAAGAGTGTATCACTTTATCTTAGCCAATTTGATACACTACAGTATCATGAGATAATTTTTAAATATGTAATAGATATCTTTAAATTATTTCAGTTTTGATCGTAGATAAACATCACATATATTTGATACAATATCTTTAAATAGGTTACCTGGTTACCTTACTCATGTGAAGATGATGCTCCAGAAATCAAGAGGACATCATATGCGTTTACTTTATACAGATATCATATTATATATGATCGGTTCACCATGTACCATCCGACAGACCGTGTTCTTCGACAATTCAGAATGAGTCCAATAATTCTCGATGATCCACCGACAGTCGATTATGAGGCAGCAAATGCATTACAACGAATCCTTGGTCTCGTTGCTGACTGGAATAATCGGTTCGAGAATTATAGTGTAAGGGACATGTCTCCCAGACTAAGATCTGCTGAGGAATGTAAGTTATAAGTTACTCATTATTCGTATTGATTTAGTGTAAATAGTTTGCTAAAATTTTGTTTACATTATGCAGACATGGGTAACCTGGACTATAGGCAATGGTGGGGATGCCCTCTTATGAGCAACCGAGTATACAAATATGAGGAGCAAATGTTCAAGAGTAGATCCGTAGATGATTCTACTCTGCGTGCTTTTGCCGATGGCATGCATGATTTGGTATGACTTCATTATACTTTAAAAAATACATATACATAGATATGATAAATATATTAATTTACAAGTTTCATATTTCAGAGTGGTGTATACCGACAACATTTGCAACAACCTGATATAAACCTTTCCCTACAAAGTCGGCTTCTTATGGAGGAACTTGTGACTCGTGTTGATCATCTGGGTATTGGACGGGAACCTGAAATGCCTCCAGTACAATCACGTCTTCCACCAGACTATCCGACCGGCTTAGTACGACAGAGACACTCTCGTCATCGTCGGAGGGATACTATAGAGGACCCTTTTCACCATTATGCTGGAGCGGGCCCGAGTGACCAGTATGCTGGAGCGAGCCCGAGTTACCAGTATGCTGGAGCGGGTCCGAGTGACCAGTATGTTGGAGCGAGCCCGAGTTACCAGTATGCTGGAGCGGGGCCGAGTTACCAGACTGCTGGAGCGGGCCCGAGTTACCAGACTGCTGGAGATGAAAGCTACCAGATATTCACAGAATTTTTTTTGACTCCATCAGCACCGCTGCCTACCCAAACTCAACAAGACGAGGAGGAGGATGAGTAGATAATTTGTAACAATGTATGATTGTAATTTTTGTATGAATTGTAATCATGTTTGATTGTAATATTTGGGTATTGAACAATTCTTAAGTAGACTTTCATTATCAGACTCACTATTATAATATTGCAAGTTTGTATTGAACAATTCTATTTTACTCTCTCGGTTGACTAGTACATCTTCTTCGGTTGTGTCCCATAGCACCACAATTACTGCAACGTAGATCTCTTGTCGATGAATCCCGGGGTTTGATACGGTTCTTCTTTGGTCTTCTGGCTTTGCGTCTTACATCTGGTACCCCAATTTGTCCTCTAACCAAAGGAGCTTGGATCTTGTAGGAAACTGGAATTGGCTCCATTTTTGGTACGTATACACTTCTCAAGGTCTCCGTCGAAAATACTGCAGGATAAAAATTATCAATACTAATATTGCACTATCTACAAACAAAATATGCATGTATACATGGTATATAAGTATGGTACCATCTAAAACATGTACAAGATCTGTCAGTTATATTAACAATATAGGTTCTACATGTTGCACGGTATATTATTTCAAACTTATAACTATCAATAGCTAATATTTCTAGGTGATTCTTCTCTTTGATAATACAAGCCATGGTCTTTAACATCTTCGGACAATAATCTGTGTCTATATTTTCAACATTCTTTCTACGATTGTCATGAAGTGTAATAATCTTGGCTCTAATACCATCGAGAAGTATTGTTATTGGCTTATCTCGTAATTTCTTAATCCAGCTATTGAAACATTCAGCAAGATTAGAAGTGTTAATATTTAATCTAGGATAAGTAGCATACGCTGTTATCCAATGATCAAATCGACGACTTTCATCGTTTACACCAATAAGCCAATCGTACAAAATTATGTTTTCGACTTTAATTATATCAAACATACTCTCTGCATCCATTTTATTATATGATCTAGCAAGCGAGTCTAACAAGTGTTGAAATACTGGTTCTTTGGTAACTTTTTTCATGTTTTGTTTAAAATGCTGAATACAAAAAAAATGAGGAGATGCAGGAAAAATAGCACGAACATCATTTATTAATCCTTTTTTGCTTGTCAAATATAAATGAAATTGTACTCCAATCATTAAAACAGCTTTCAAAAGATATTTTAAGAGAATTTAAAAACCAAGACCAAGAATCACTATTCTCACCTTCAACAACAGCATAAGCTATAGGATATAATTGATAGTTAGGATCGTGAGCACAAGCAATAAATAAGATACCTTGATATTTAGACGAAAGAAATGTAGCATCAGTACTAATAACTGGTAAACAGCCCCTTAAAAATCTATCAATACATGACTTAAAATAAATAAAAATTCGTTGGAAGCTATTGTTTTCGGCAGTTTTAATAAAACATGTACTAGCTAGATTTGTCTCCATAATTCTATAGTAATACTCCTCAAGACTAGGGTATGCCTCATCATAACTACCATTAATTTCAGCTAATGCTGTCTCTCGGGCTCTCTAGGCTTTGGAATAACTAACTTGTATATGGTGCTCCCTATATAAATCTTTAATAATTTGTGATGGACTGTATGACTGGTTATCTCTAATAATGTCAATTATCATGGTTTTAATCCATGCAGCGGTAGCTAGTCGATGATGTCCTGTACTAAGTCTCCCTAAACAAGAATGACGATTTTCTAATGTACTAACTTTAACTATATCGCCATTTCCAATAGATTTTGGGAGATCCCGAACTCAAAATTATGAGCCGTTTGAAGTTTCAAAAAGCTGACATGATGAATTCCATAAAATTATTTTTCTAGAATTTAACATGTAAGTTTAATCTACTATAAAATTTATGCAACGTAGACGTAAATAGAAAACCACCAAAAACTGTCATCTGTGCGCCCTTGTGGCCATAACTCTTTACCGACTTGTGATTTTATGAAACCGTCGATTTCGTTGCTCATATAGCCCTAAAATCTATAGGATTCCATACACAAATCTAGGATTTGAGTTGGTTGACTTTTTGGTCAACGGATTGCCTCGATTTGCGTGCTATGGATCCCAAATCCGTAAAGTTGACTTTCTTTGGACTAAAATTAGGGTTTAAACAATAAAATTATATTATAATAAGATTAAAATGTCATTTTAGGTTATTTTATTCAGAATTAAAATAGATTAAAATGGAGGAATCTATTCACCCACTTTTATAACCTAACTTGTTTAATTTATGTGACGGGTAGATCGGACGACGCCTTGAGTTGCGACTTCATCTTTTTTTAGAGCAGGCACGTATGCCTTGCCATTGTACTGTGATTTATATTCCATATGGTGCATGTATTTTATTTTTGTTATTTAGTTCATATATTTTAACTGCTATATAAACTGCGCGTCCAAGAATAACTTGGGTGCAACGACGGTGGTGTCGTATTTTGTCTTTATTATATATTATGCATGTTAACCTAGTTTTAAGAGACACCCCATTATCATGAGGCATTCTTATATTTTATTTGACCGTGACACATTTTTTTACACGAGTTGTGAGTCTCATATAGATCACGGACTTACGTATTGACTGATCATCAGTACGTATGGAACGTGCGATAGAAAATAACTGCTAATAGAGATATGTTAGAAGACTTGGCAGTTATTAGAGATCTCATCGTGTCATGGATATGGCATGAATAGAGCATGGGGTGGAGAGAACAACAAGTAAGGCGTTTGGGCTCCTTTGCACTTTTCTTGTGTAACCTGCACGCTCCGCCGGAGATGCGTGGTTAAATGACCCCTATATTATTATCTACAGGCTGCCTCTGACGTTCAAAAGACGTCATGCTTTTTAGGTTCCTGATTCTCCGAGAGAATGATGCCAATCTTATTTAGCCAGATAGCCCACGTGTTGGAAAGTTGTTCTCAAAAGTGCATTCACATAGACGGTTAGGCGACCCTTTGGATGTTTTTTCAGTATTTTATTGGCATGCTTCTATGTATCTTGTTACGTCCCTCTGAGGACCTGGTCATTTTTCAGGTGTAGACGATCATGACTATTCGCAGGAGCACGGATCAGGACTTGCTACTCCATTCTCTTTCGAGAAGGTCTTCCCTTTGAGCATCCTTGATCATTAGATGATGTACTTATTATATTTAATTTTATATTCTAGTTTGGTAGTGGATTTGTCTCCATCCAACTATTAGTTCTTCTCATCTAGTTCATATTTGGTTCATTGACATATTTGATCATTTATTTCGTTATGATTTTTGTGGATAAGATTTAGTTATGCCCTGTGACTTGTGACAATTATATACCACTCGTAAATTATTGTTCATAATACAACGTATGTATGTGTTATGGTTTTTATATATTGGAGTCTCCATATACATACGGCTGGCATGCTTACGTATTCTTAGTCCTATGTATTTTGGGACTGGGGCGTACACTGATCCCAACGGGGAGGGAGGAAGCTGACTAAATCTAGGTTGTTCTTGCAATATATATAAATATCACTAATACTCTATATTTACCTGTATTCTACTGACACTAGCTGAAACACACTGATAACCTACTCTTGATCCCTAACACACACACTAACAAAACTAAAAAAGAATAGAAGAAGAAATTGAAGGAGAAGAAGAAGAGGAAGAAATTGGAAGAAAGAAGAAGAAGAAGAAATTGGAGAAGAAGACTCAAGCCTTAACCCCCAATTCCAAACCCAAATCAACCAAGGAAAGCCCTCCTTCTTTGAATTCATTTTTCTTTAAAATATCTTCTTCTTCTTTTTTAAATTTGAGATAAAATTCTGTCATTCGATTAAGAATTTAGGAATTAAATTATGACTTCAAACAATGTTTCTTCAATTAAATATATATATATATATATATATATATATATATGTGTTAACACAACATCGTCATGGAACTAGGATACGATATAGATACTTTGATATAAATTGGTATCAGGATGGTGTCATATATATATATATATATATATATATATATATATATATATATATATATATATATATATATATATATATATATATATATATATATACTTGAAGGAGAAGTATTGCATGTAGCCAGAAAAGGGCTATAGGCGTAATAACTGCACGAGCTCTATATGCTCTCCTAATGACAGCTAATGACAGGCTTTGTGAATGCCATCCCTCCACTCTTTGCTATGCATATTCAACCAAACTCTGGCAATCTAAGTCCCTGGCGTAGTTGACCGATAACGGTATACCCAAGTACCTTACTGGAAGCTCTCCCCGTTCAACACCCAATGCTCGTTCATCTTTGTTCAAGCAATGAGTATTAAAATATGAGTTTCTCTTGTCTCGATCCAAGTGGAGCTCTGTATACTACTCAAACACCTCCATAATCGATGCCAACAATTAATTGAGTTCTTCCCACGACGGTGCCAAAAAAACCAAATGGTCATCCACATAAATCAAATGTGATATATGTGGCTTAACCTGCTTGTGCAACGGAGTAATCTGTTGCCAAATCAGCGCAGTCCATAAGAGACAAAAAATACTCCAAGACCAATGTAAATAAGTATGGAGAGAGTGGATACCCCTGTTGCAATCCCATGTTACTACCAATAAAGCTATGAGGTTGACCATTGATTAATACTGAAAACGTTGGCATTGAGATGCCTTCACGAACCCTATCCATCCAAGTATTGTCAAATCCTATGGCGAGCATGATCTGGCATACAAAATTACAAATTACTATGCGGAGTATCAATTACTGTGCGGAGTATCTTTATGTTTGCATAGAAGCTCAGAAAACACATTCAAATAATCATTCTGATTGTAAAGATCAAAATAGTACCTTCTAGTTGCCTTCACTTGTATGTCTCCAGGAGAAGCAACTTCCTTACCGTCAGGGATGATAAGTTTGCTAATATGATTTCAATTTTGTCTCGACTGCACCACATCGTAGAAGAACTTCGTGCACCTGTCCCCTTCCCGTAACCATGTATATTTCATCCTTTGAGCCATCTCGATCTACTCTTGAACCCAATGTTTGCTGACCTCATGGCCGAGAGACTTCTCTGCCGTTGCAAGTACCCGGTTGAGAATGTCAGACTGTAGCTGTGCTTGTAACACGCACAGTTTCTGCTCTTCATCAGCCACCAAGTGAGATGGTATTACCTTGGACCATTTCTTGAGTCCAGCCTTCACCAGCTTTAGTTTAGTCATCATGCGTTACGGAAGGTTCCTCAAACGACTGTGTTTAGGCGGGCCAAAACCACAGCTTAGTATCCATCCATTGCAGGCCATTTATTATTGAATCAAAATGGTCTAGTGCAGGAGATATACGACTCCACCAGTCGGACATACCGGGGAGTGATCACTTGTGCCCGCTGATAAGCCCTCTGTAGTCGAAGCTGGGAATTTGTCAAACCATGCCCGGTTGCCAAGCGAGCGATCAATTTGACATGCTATCCGTTTCCGGACTGCCTTGTTATGCCACATCCATAGATGTCCAGTTCTCTCCAGAGTCTGTAGTCCTAATTGCATGAGGTACTGTTGGAAATCTTGTAAGATGGAGTCAGGTACTCCATTCTTGTCGTATCGATATAATAGAGCATTGAAGTAACCCATAATCACTAGGAGGAGCCCGTGATTCATATCCGCTAAAGTACTGACCTGTATAACTTCCTGCCATAAACCTTTCCTCCAGCGCCTGTCGTTATACCCATACGTGGTATCGAACATGAACTCAAGGCCACTTCGTATCAACCTCCCAGTCATGGGCACCTTTTCTAGGAGTTGACTTTGTCAATTGAGGTCGTGGACTCAAAATGGTATTTCTATTGATCGGTCAAGACTCCAGCTGTGTGATGCAATCTGAATCTGAATCTGAATAATATTTAGAAGTATTCTACATCACTTCTACTATTACAGTGGACAACATTTCATTAACAATTCTGCTTGCGAGAAACGAGTTCATATAAAGAAAGAAATACTACTCCAAAGAGGCAAACAAAATTTTACTAACAACTCTGCTTGCAACAGACGAATTAATATTAAGAAGGAAACATTTCATTAACAATCCTGCTTGCGAGAAACGAGTTCATATTAAAGAAAGAAAATTTCATTAACAATCCTGCTTGCGAGAAACGAGTTCATATTAAAGAAGGCTTTTGATAAGGGCACTACCATATTTACTTGGGACTAGCCCACTAAAGAGGAACTTTTACTTATACTAACCCAACATTTTACTCATAATAGCCCACTTTGAAACCCTTTTTCCCAAACACTCCCAAACCCTCCCTACCATTTGTATCTTGTTACGTCCCTTTGAGGACCTGGTCCCTTTTCCAGATATAGGTGAGCAGGAGTATCCGCAGGAGTATGGACCTGGACCTGACGCTACCTATCAGTCTGAGACGATCTTATCTTCTGATTATATGTGATTCTTTGCAGCTGTTTAGAGATTCTAGATGCTATTCTTTTCGAGACATTTATTCTTATATTATAGTTTATTCTCTTCCTCTTTAGTAGTTTATTATAGTCGATTTGCAGTGGATTTGTTTCCACCCGACTATTGTACTTTGAGATTACTATTTGAGACTGCTTCTTTGATATTCAGTTATTGATTTCCTTTATTCTATTATTTATGCTGTGGATGAGATATAGAACTGCGTGTGACTTGTTGTGACATATATTTACCACTGTGGATTGGATATTCATGTACATCGTACGTATGTATATGGTTTCCATATATTGGAGTTCGTATACATACGGCTGGCGTGTTACGTATTCCTAGTCCTACGTATTTTGGGACTGGGGCGTGACATATTTTTATGGTGGCCCATGCATGTCAAGAATATATTGTCTCGGTTACGTAACTGTACCAAACAAGCCTGCGTAATAGGAATAGAGTATAAGGATCTCATCCACGCTTGATTGAAATTCATCCTTCCTATTTAATACTTGCATCCTGTTTGATTCCTGTACTTTTTCTAATCGTTTCGTACATCAACTGCAGAGAGATGGATATGCAGAATGGATGTACTGCCGCCGATAGCGACGCAACTTCTGGAGTCAATAGTCAGACTCAAGGAGGGACCCCAACGATTACTAGGCTTCCGGGGCCAGATGGACAGACTCACACCCCAGTTCCATCTGATCTTCCCGCTTCACCTATTGGGAACCCTCCACCTGCCCCAGTACCGCAAGATGGCCAAGCGCAGATGTTCCAATTCTTTCAGATGATGATACAGGAACAGAGGCAGCAGGCAGCCGAGCAGAGGCAGCAGGCAGTCGAGCAGAGACAAGAATTTTTGGCAGCACTGGAGAGGATGGCTGCACATGCTACTGTACCAGCCCAAGCACTAGCTCCAGTACCTCGAGCTAGGGTTGGATCAGTAAAGGATTTTGTTCAGATGGGTGCAAGGCAGTACAAGGGCACTGAGAGCCCGGAGGAGACCACCAGCTGGATCACTCACACGCAGAAGCTACTGGAGGCATCGCAGTTACCTACGGACATATGGATGACGGGTGTACGGACGCTTCTAGATGGTAATGCTCATCACTGGTGGGAATCCATGGAGCGCCAGTTGGGTACTTACCAGACTTGGGAGCAGTTCTTGGAGTGCTTTGAGGGAAAGTACTTCCCGGACACTGTCAGGGACACCTTGTATGATCAGTTTCTTCACTTGGAGCAAGGGAACCGAACCGTGGACGAGTATGATGCCGAGTTTAGTCGACTCAGCAAATATGGCGCTGCTTTGATACCAAATGACTTGGCTAAGGCTAAGAGGTTTCATCGAGGACTGACCCAGGAGCTACAACATTATACAAGCTCGCAGTCCCGAGTCTCTTACGCTGAGCTACTGACAGAGGCCAGATTTCAAGAAACCATTAGCAGAGGAAAAGGAGGTCAACTGAGGACACAACAAGGATCAGCAAGGATACAGCAGGGACCAGCCAGGACACAACAGGGAGGACCTATCAGACGTCCCTTGGCACAACAGCATCAGCAACACAGAGCCGGACCGTACCAGATTCCAGAGAAGCCCTACTGCAATTATTGTGGGAGGAACGGACATGTATCGAGAGATTGTCGGACTCGCTTGGGTCAGTGTATGAGATGTGGCTCCGGGCAGCACATGGCGAGAGACTGCCCAATGCAGACATCGACACTTCCACCGCCAGTTCAGAGATTAGCGCTTCCAGCATCGAAGCCAACCCAGCAGATGAATAGACCGGGAGCACCTCGACCCCCAACAGCAGGAGGATTTCAGAGAGGACCACCGCTACCTACTCAGGAGGAGCAGTATATGAGGACTGGACATGGACAGCCGCAGAGGAACGGACGAGCTTTTGCATTGGAGGTAGATGACATGGATCATGAGGTGGATGTCATAGCAGGTATTACCCTTGCTTTTACTTTTCCTGCTGTGACATTATTTGATACGGGAGCCACCCACTCATTCATATCATCTAGTTTTATTGCCAAACACAACATTGCTTCTACACCATTATCTAGTTGTGTTAGAATTCTTACCGGAGGAGGAGTTGTACCAGTTAGTCGAGTTTGTAGATCGGGCCCTATAGTGATTCGTGGCAGAGAGATGAATGCCCAACTCTTAGTCCTTCCTATGCCAACTTTTGATATTTTGCTTGGAATGGACTGGCTGAGCAAGAACCACGCTTTCTTCGATTGCTTTGGAGGAAGCATTCTTTTTAAGGTACCAGGCCAGCCTGAACTTGAGTTTGCCCGAGGATCCACAGAAATTCTTGATGGTATGCAACTCACAATGGACGATGTTGTCTATCATCCTATTATTTCAGAATTTCTAGACGTCTTTCCAGAGGATTTACCAGGACTACCCCCAGACAGAGACGTAGAGTTTTCAATTGAACTAGCACCCGGAGCAGCACCTATAGCATCGCATGTTTACAGACTAGCGAAGAAGGAGATGGACGAACTGAAGGCACAGTTAAAAGAGCTAGAGGAGAAAGGTTTTATCCGACCGAGTGCATCACCCTGGGGAGCACCAGTGTTGTTTGTACCCAAGAAGGATGGGTCATGCGTATGTGCATTGACTACAGGGCCTTGAATGCAGTGACAGTGAAGAACAAATATCCATTGCCACGCATTGATGACCTGTTTGATCAACTCAGTGGAGCTAAGGTATTCTCGAAGATAGATCTGAGATCGGGATATCACCAAGTGAAGGTACGGAAGCAGGACATTCCGAAGACCGCATTCAGAACAAGATATGGGCACTACGAGTTTTTGGTCATGCCATTTGGTTTGACCAATGCTCCAGCAATCTTCATGGACGTGATGAATCGAGTCTTCCACCAGTACTTGGACCAGTTCGTGGTCGTCTTCATAGATGATATACTTATCTATTCGAAGAGCCACGAGGAGCACGAGGAGCACCTGCGGATTGTTCTAGAGACTTTGAGGAGAGAGCAGTTATATGCTAAACTCAACAAATGTGAGTTCTTCTTGGACAGAGTTTCATTTCTTGGACATGTTGTCACAGGAGATGGTATTTCTGTTGATCCAGAGAAGATCTCAGCAGTTGAGACATGGCCTGTTCCTAAATCAGCAGCAGAGGTGAGGAGTTTCCTTGGACTTGCGGGATATTATCGACGGTTCGTGGAAAACTTCTCAAGGATAGCGGCACCTATGACTCGTCTGACTTGTAAAGATCAAGAATTTATATGGATCGACGAGTGTCAAGCAGCCTTTGAAGAGTTGAAGAAGCGACTGACTACAGCACCAGTATTGGCGATTCCGTCAGGATCAGGAGGATATGTGATCTACAGTGACGCATCAGAAAAAGGCTTGGGATGCGTATTGATGCAGCATGGAAAGGTGATTGCATATGCATCTAGGCAGTTACGAGTGCATGAGAAGAATTATCCGACTCATGACTTGGAACTTGCAGCCGTTGTATTTGCTCTGAAGCTATGGAGACATTACTTATATAGGGAACGAGTGGAGATCTATACAGACCACAAAAGCCTCAAGTACGTCTTCACGCAGAAGGAGTTAAATATGAGGCAACGTCGATGGCTCGAGTTGATGAAAGATTTTGAGATAGAGCTACATTATCATCCAGGCAAGGCTAACGTGGTAGCAGACGCGTTAAGCCGGAAGCCAGCAGCTTACTTCTTGACAGCACAGAGGGAACTATTGGAGGACTTGCAAGAGCTTGGCATTGAAGTGATACTACCCAGAGTAGATGGGACACTAGCCAACTTGCAAGTACAATCATCATTGGTAGAGAGGATTAAGGCAGCTTTGCCTACAGATGCCAGATTCAGGAGACTAAAGGAAAGGACAGAGGCCGGAGAGCAGACCGGATTGCGCATTCATGAGGATGGGACATTACGATGTGGTGATCGTCTTTATGTTCTAAATGGAGGGATTCGACAGGAGCTGATGACAGAGGCTCATAGTTCAATCTATTCTATTCATCCTGGAGGCACCAAGATGTATCGCGACTTACGACAGCATTTTTGGTGGCATGGGATGAAGAGAGAGATAGCTCACTTTGTAGCTAAATATCTGGTATGTCAACAAGTGAAGGCGGAGCACCAGAGGACAGCAGGATTATTGCAACCACTTCCGATTCCAGAGTGGAAGTGGGAGCACATCACTATGGACTTCGTCACGGGTTTTTCCAAGAGTCCAAGTGGGAGAGATGCAGTGTGGGTAATAGTGGACCGACTCACCAAGTCAGCCCATTTTATACCTTTTAGAGTGGGTCAGTCTACAGAAGCTTTAGCTGATTTATATATGAGGCAGATCGTGAGATTGCACGGCATACCAATCAGCATTGTATCGGACAGAGATTCGTGCTTCACATCGCATTTTTGGAGGAGCATGCAAGAGAGTCTTGGTACTCGTCTGAAGTTCAGTACATCTTACCACCCGCAGACAGATGGGCAGTCGGAGCGTACTATTCAGACCTTGGAAGATATGTTGAGGGCTTGCATGTTAGACTTCGGAGGATCATGGAAGGACCACCTACATCTTGTAGAGTTTTCTTACAACAATAGCTATCAAGAGAGTATTCAGATGGCTCCGTTTGAAGTATTGTATAGAAGAAAATGTAGGTCTCCTGTGTGTTAGAGTGACGTGGGAGAACGTCAGATTTTGGGACCCGAGTTGGTGGTCAACACCGTAGAGACAGTCAAGAAGATTCAGGGACACTTGCGAGCAGCGCAAGACAGGCAGAAGCAGTGGGTAGACCTTCATCGTCGTCCCTTGGAGTTCAAAGAGGGCGATCACGTTTTCTTGAGGATATCACCGACCAGAGGCACCATCCGATTCGGAGGGCACGGCAAGTTGAGTCCAAGGTATATTGGACCATTTGACGTGCTCGAGAGAGTTAGAGAGGTGGCATATCGACTTGCGCTACCACCTTCACTGGAGGGAGTACATGACGTATTCCATGTATCGCAGCTCAGGCGATATGTGGCAGACAGCAGTCATATTCTCGACCATTCGGAGATCACCATTGGGCCGAGCTTGTCATACCAAGAGTAACCAGTGGGAATCCTTGATCGTCGAGAGAAGGTATTGAGGAACCAGTCTATTCCCTTGGTTCGCGTAGCATGGAGGCATGGCGCGCCAGGAGAATCAACTTGGGAGCGCGAGGACGACATGCGCAAGCGTTTTCCGAACCTATTCGCAGACCAAGGTATGAATTTACATTGTTAATTTATATCTTATATCATCCTTGCATTCTATCGTGGCTTAATTTTAATTTCGAGGACAAAATTTTTACAAGTTGGGTAGAATGTAAAACCCCCTTCCTAGAAAATCGTATATACCCTTTATTTATTAATTATTAATTAAATTATAGTAATTAGGTCTAAATAGGAGAAATAGATTTTTAATAATTTTTTATATTAGGTGTTCGGGCCCTTAGATGATTTGTGGGACCATCAAGAATTTTTTGGAATTTATTCCATGTAGGAGACCCCTTGAGCAGTTGCTAGCCTAACGGTGTGCAATACCCTAATCTATAAATTTTCTTATGTGTGAATATATATATATATATATGCAAATATATATATGTATATATATATATATTTAAGGAAAGAAAGTATAAGAATTTAATAATGAGTATAATAATAATAATAATAATAATAATAGCATACTAACTACTTAGAACCCAGCAACTTAGCATATATTCACCCCTTCAGCAACTTTACTCCTAAGGGACCGCCCACTTACAGCCTTTAGCATTTTCCGCCCTTCATTAAGCCCGACCCTTGGCCGAGAGCTTCAGCGCTTTCACCCAACCCGTCCGATCCAACCATCCATCTCTCCTAATTATATATATATATATATAGTTAGCTCTCAAAACCCTAACCTAAATTCCCAGACTTCCTCTTCCCATCTAAGAGCCGTCACCGCAGCCAGAGAAGCCCCGCTAACCCATCCAACCATTCCGTCGACGCCGACCTCGCGAACTGCAGTTTCCCACTCGAGGCACCTTCGCTCCGGCGTGATTTCCCGTCGACTCGCTCGACCAAACGCTGTTCCGTTTTCATAGGTATGATCATCCCTTAACCCTCTCCAATACTTGTTTTATAGTCAATCTCGGAAAACGTGTGCCCCTAGGTGAAAAACAACGTCCAAGTTGGGCGAGCAGATAGAATTCTGGAATCGCAGAATTCCAGAATGACCACCCATATTGCCGAGTTCGTATCTCCCACCACAGAGATCCGAATTCGATGATTCTTTTTGATACCTGTAGAATACTTAACCTAGTTTATTTTCTGTAAAATAACCCTGTGCTATTAGTTGCTGTGGACAAAATTATATTCGTCACAAAACTGCGGGCACCCACTTTTTCCAGATTTCCAAAAGTTGGAGATCGGAGCGCGCCCCGCCAAACGGGACCGCCCCGCCGTGTTCCAAGTGTACCGAATGGTGCACGCAGCATAACTGGACACGTGAAAATTTGTGGGGACTGATTCGGACGCGTGTGCGCGCCGGAATCAGGCCGTATCCGAGGACTCACACCGTGTCGCAACTTTTGTGGAACTCGTACGTATTTTTTGCACGCTTGTCAGATTGTGACAAAACTTGCGCCACTAGACTCGTGGTAACGCGCTGGTCCGGTGACCCAATTTTCACGTATTTCTGAGACGGTTGACCAGATCGCCAATTGGCAGACCCCACAATTGACTTTTTGGACAAAATAGTGTTCGGCTCATCGGAATCCACATTTGGACATACCGTTGGGTTCGTATTGACATTTAGAGTTATTTGACCTATAGTTTGTCCCATTTAGAGACTGTTACCCTTGGCACGCTTTTCGGTGCAAAGTGGGCCACACATGGACCCTATTTTTACTCAAAATTACCGTTTTGCCCCTGTGTCCAAATTGGACGAAAGAGATGTGCTTTTTAGCTATTTTGCTCATTCCAGAAACGTTGGTGATGTTTATTTCAGCATCCGGAGACGTTTGTTCGGAGTCCTTAGTTCCAGGCTCAGTGCCCTTGACATTTGGGTGCGTACACTTTACAGATTTCTTGCCAGGCAAGTATACCTTGCCATTGTACTATTTTTACATTCCATATGAGGCATGCATGTTTATTTTCTGTTTATTTAGTTTATTTATTTTAACTGCTATATAAACTGCGCGTCCAAGGAAACTTGGGTGCAACGACGGTGTCGTCGTACTATATTTTTATTTATGTATATGCATTGGACCTACTTTATGAGACTACCCTATTTTCATGAGGCATTTATGTTTCATTGGCCATGACACTATTCTTACACGAGTGTGAGTCACATGTAGGATACGGACTTGCGTACTCGGCTGGCCACTGGTACGTATAGGTCGTGCGACGGATAGGGATAACTGCCAATAGAAACTTTGCATGCTAGTAGACCTGGCAGTTATTAGAGGTTTATCATGTCATGGACATGACATGCTTAGAGCATTGGGTGGGGAGAACAACAAGTATCGTATTTGAGCTCCTTTGCACTTTTATCTATTGTGCGCCCAGATTCTCCGCTGGAGATACGGGTGGTGATGACCACTATATATTATATTATTATCAGGCGGGCCTCCGGCGTTCGAAAGTCGTCGTGCCTTTGTAGGCCCCTGGATCTCCAATAGAGAACCATGCCAAATCCCAGGTTTTCAGCCAGATAGCTCACTTGTGGGGAAAGGTGTTCTTAACTGCATTCACTTAGACGGTTAGGCGACCCAATGGATGTTTACTTTCAGTACTTTATTGGCATGTACCATTTGTATCTTGTTACGTCCCTCTGAGGACCTAGTCCCTTTTCCAGATATAGGTGAGCAGGAGTATCCGCAGGAGTATGGACCTGGACCTGACGCTACCTATCAGTCTGAGACGATCTTATCTTCTGATTATATGTGATTCTTTGCAGCTGTTTAGAGATTCTAGATGTTATTCTTTTCGAGACATTTATTCTTATATTAGAGTTTATTCTCTTCCCTCTTTAGTAGTTTATTATAGTCGATTTGCAGTGGATTTGTTTCCACCCGACTATTGCACTTTGAGATTACTATTTAAGACTACTTCTTTGATATTCAGTTATTGATTTCCTTTATTCTATTATTTGTGCTGTGGATGAGATATAGAACTGCGTGTGACTTGTTGTGACATATATTTACCACTGTGGATTGGATATTCATGTACAGCGTACGTGTGTATATGGTTTCCATATATTGGAGTTCGTATACATACGGCTGGCGTGTTACATATTCCTAGTCCTACGTATTTTGGGACTGGGGCGTGACATTCTTGAATTCCTGAATGTTGCCTGGCCGAAGCTGAGCAACTTGAGGAACAACCTGCTGCTGGACCGGAACTCCTCTCTCAACTACAGCACGAGCAAGCTGATGAGCACTCTCGATGCCCTGTCGTAGAACGTCGGTCTGCCTCTGATGTACCTCTGACTGAGCCCTCTGTGCCTCGAGCATCTCACGTAATAGTGTAAACATCTGTGACGCCTCTGCTGGCACAGGAGGTGGAGGTGGAAGCCCCTCAGATACAGCTGGCACAGTCCTCTGAGTAGGTGGTAGACCTCCGAAAGCAGCTGACACTCCAATCACCGGAGAAGTGACTGGTGCAGGCCCTCGGGATGTCACAGACCTCTCAGAAACTGCTCTCCCCTGCTGTGATCTAGTCTTAGGCGGCATCCTGAGACAAAGCGAAAGAAAGAATCAATATGGCACAAGATGTAAGATATTCAAGGAAAGGACAGTTTAAGGGATCAAGTATCAATATCAAAGGAGAATAGTTGAATCAAAAGAATTTACTAGGTGTGATTGAGTATCTCAGCCTATATCCTATTTCCTATATCCTATCGCAGGCTCGCAGTAGTACAACTAAGTTGTCGCACTACCACGACATCACATACTTGTGAAGCTAGACCTGCATGGGCCACCACCAAAAACGTGTCATGACCCGTACCCTGTGTAAGGGTACTAGTCGGAAACAACGCCCAGCCTACGCCGCAGAATCGGCGGTAGAACGCTGTCTAGATAATCTATCTAACAATATAATGAACCACCAATAATGATAGTATACTCAATCACAGAACTAAGATAGAAATGAGCACGAATCAGATAAAGAATAGAATAGTCACAATACAACTCATGAGTCTAAAATAATACATCAATGAGTCTGAAAAAATACAGAAATAAGCTGGAGACAAATCCAGTACAAAGAATACTACAAAGCTACAAGCTACAAGCTACAACTCCAGGGTCAACTGTCTCAGTTGGGATAAGTCCCTCTTGAGTCAGGGTCTCAGAATCTAAACCCACAACATCCTGGGGTCCATAATAGGTAGGGTACTCCTCAGTGTCATCTGGAAAAATATATCCAGTCAGAAAAGGATCAGAGTACAACCCTAACAGCAGTTCTCAATTAATGATAAAAACTATGTAACAGTAAATAGCTGTGGATAAACAAGATGCACAAAAGACAGGAGAGATATATGTACAATAAGGAAATACTGGAAATAAATACAATAAGGAACAATATGCCAATGAAACAACAATACTAATGACTAAGTGTGTGAGTACTAGCTTAACATGTGATCGGCTTGGGCAAGATGCAATGCGGCCTGGCTAATCATACGTGCGGTGCATGATCAACACTATTCGCTTACCAGTGCTTTATTCAATAGGGATTTGATCACATATCTATACTAATACTCCCCACCCCCGACTGGTATAATAGATCCAACCACGGTATGCTATGGCACTAGATTCCCCAAGAAGAGAGCGACTCCTCCTGAAAATCGGTGTCTGTACATGTACAAGATAACCAATAAAATAATACTTGCACCATATACACCATATACCAAGGAATAACATCTCATGACGAGATCCGGATATACAAATCCGTGTAACCAAAGTGTCAAGAGAAACATGTATATCTACACTAGATACAACGAACATAGAGGATATCATAAATGAGAAACTATCAGAGAATGTACTCGCCTGAAGTCCAAAGAACAGTCTCACAGATGTCTGACTCGGTGCCTCGAAGACCTAGATATGGAATACCACATTAATACAAGGTCCCGGAAAGAGAACAAGTCAAACTAGTCAACTTCTAGGTCAATAAATAAATTCTAAGTCAAAAGTCAACTATGGTCAACTCTAAAGTCAAACATGGTCAAACCAAGGTCAACCTCACAAGAAAACTATATAAAATAAAATAGAAATGAAATACAACAATTTAGGAATCAAAATTAGATCCCAAATGATACCCACACAAAGTATACTAATAATACAATTAATGCACACTCTAAATAATGTATATACAAACCAATATTTATACAAATAAATTAATATATTATTATTAGTATTATACCTCACAAAAACACCTATATATATACATATATATATATACAAATATAATATATAATATATTAATTAAATCTGCCAAATCGTCACTGAAAACAGTGAGCTAAAACACAAATTAAATAAAATAGGCTTTCAGTGACAGTTCCTACTGTCACTGAAACCACCGTCGCCAAAACCGCTGTGCAAACTGCACTGCTGTCACCTATTGGCGACAGTTCTCCACTGTCACAGAAAAATCCGTCGCTGCTGCTGCGAATCCCGTTCACTGCATGGGTTATTAATGACAGTGGCGGCTCTGTCATTAATAATCTGCCGCCACTGTTACAGCGGCTGCTGCTGTAACCGCCTAATTAATGACAGTTTTCTGTCATTAATCCTACTGTCACTAAAACACAAAAAATATATATATAAATCTATATATATAAATCTATATATAATTTAAAATATATATATATATATATATATATATATATATATATATATATATATAAATATATATATATATATATATATATATATATATATATATATATATATATATATATATATAAATATATATATATATAAAACAATTAGATAAATATATATACTTATATATATACAATCAAATACTATTAGTTACAAAACACAATGCACATATTAATGTACGTATTTTACATGGCTAGAAGCACACATAAAAATACATTCATTAATATCCAAATAATTACATAATAATTATAATTAATATAATTACACATTTAAACACATAATTATATTTTATAAAACATTTGTATAATTTATTTTATTAACATAAGTAACATATATAATTGCATGCAAGAAAGCTACATATATATTTTTACATCATAATAGCACACATAAAAATATAGATCTATGCTACCATAAATATCATAATAAATACACTAAATAAATATATAATATCTATATATATTTACTAATTATAAATGAAGAATTAAAGCATAAAATAAGTAGATCTACATAAAATACACACAATTGGAGAGTATCACACCGTATCCCACTAGATCTAGGATACGCATGCGACACGAGTCCAACACACAACCACATGCACTCCAAAGGATACAAACAAGTCACAAATAATATTTATGAATAAATCAAAGTATCAAAAGTAGATCTATGTGTCCATGTCAAAATACGACATGTACAAAGTCCCTTGTCGGAGGAAAAATCCCCAAAACGACACGTATCACCAAATTGTTGGGATACGACCCATATGTACTCAATTGTGGACACAACACTAGCCCCAAACACATAAGCACATGCCCAATTGATCTATAGGATCAATTGACACACACAACAAAATGTCAATTCGGAATTCCCACAAAATTGACACAAAAAGCACCATAACTTTCTCCATGGGTCTCCTATGAACACAAAATAAAGTCCTATGGGTAGTACATACATATGGGTTGATTTTACATGATTAAATCTCAGATTTAGAAGCTATTTAAATGGGAAAAACTGAATTATATCTATTGGGAGATGGATTCCCAATAAAACGTCCAATTGAGATGAACTTGCTTCCAAATTGTAGATCCTTGCTCCTCTTTCTAGATCCTTGCTTCCTCCTTCTAGATCCTTGCTTCTCAACTTTCTAATGGTAAATTGGGAAGAATTTAGAATGAATTTGGTGGAGAATTGGAATGGGAATGGAGGGAATTTGGTAGTGGGAAATTCTAGATCTAGATTTGGAATAAAAATGAGAGGAGAGAGAAATTTCCCCCCTCTTTTAATAGGCCGGCCATGCCCCCCTCCCCAAGCAATTATGAAATGTCCAATGTACCCCTTGGGGCCTCTCATGAAGAAATAATTAAGGAAGGAAGCTTCTAGTCTAATCACTTAATTAATTTAATCCATCTCCTTAACCATGGGCTTTCTAAATGGGCCAAGTCTAACTATTTAATTCATGTTGGTCCATGGGTCCAAACTAAACTAGTTGGGTCCACTAATATAATTCCAAAATAATTAAATAACATCCAACAATAATTAAATAATACAACAAAAAATTATTTACTATACACAATATTTATTTAATAAAAAATTACTAAAATACCCTTTTCCTAAAATGTGGTAGTGACACGAATCTAATAGTACCTCGAGTGGGCAAAATCCTTAAGAACACGTGCTCTCCTTCTTTGAACTCTAGGGGACGTCTGTGTGTATCAGCCCAATACTTCTGTCTGTCCTGAGCTGCTCGAAGATGATTCTGAATCTGTTTCACCTTCTCCACTGTCTGCTTTACCAATTCTGGACCCAGTATTTGACGTTCACCAACGTCACTCCAACATATAGGCGATCTGCACTTTCTTCCGTATAATGCCTCGAATGGTGCCATCTGAATGCTGGCCTGATAACTGTTATTGTAGGAGAACTCCACTAAGTGCAAATGATCTTCCCAAGATCCTCCAAAGTCTAACATACATGATCGCAACATATCCTCCAAGATCTGAATAGTGCGCTCCGATTGGCCATCCGTCTGTGGGTGGTAAGCGGTGCTGAATTTGAGTCTGGTGCCCAGACTCTCTTGCATGCTTCGCCAGAAATGAGATGTAAATCTCGAATCTCGATCCGATACAATACTAACCGGCACTCCATGTAATCTGACGATTTGTTGCATGTGCATGTCGGCTAGTACCTCTGTGGACTGTCCAACTCTAAATGGCAAGAAGTGTGCCGATTTAGTGAGTCTATCCATGATCACCCATACTGCATCTCTTCCGCTGGGGCTCCTTGGAAATCCTGTGACAAAATCCATTGTGATATGTTTCCACTTCCATTCTGGTATAGGAAGCGGCTGTAACATACCTGTAGTCCTCTGATGCTCGGCCTTTACTTGCTGGCAGACTAAGCATTTGGCCACAAATCTTGCAATCTCCCTTTTCATTCCATGCCACCAATAATACTGTCTCAAGTCTCGGTACATCTTGGTTCCTCCTGGGTGAACAGAGTACATAGAGCTATGTGCTTCAGTCATTAACTCCTGTCTCAATTCTCCATTTGGAACATACAGGCGATTTCCAAACCTCAATATCCCGTCTTCATGTATACGAAGTCCTGTCTGTATACCTGCTTCTGTCCTCTCTTTCAGTCTTCAAAATCTAGCATCGGTGGGCAATGCCTCTTTAATCGTCTCCACAAGTGATGACTTAACTTCAAGATTAGCCATCAAGCCATTCTGTCCTGGTAAAACAACCTCTATCTGAAGCTCCTGTAGATCTCTCAATAACTCGGGCTGCATCGTCAAGAAATAAGCCGTAGGCTTCCTGCTGAGTGCGTCTGCTACGACATTAGCCTTTCTCGGATGGTACTGCAGATCTATGTCAAAATCTACCATAAGTTCAAGCCAACATCTCTGCCTCATGTTAAGCTCCTTCTGAGTATATACATACTTCAGACTCTTATGATCTGTAAAGCTATCTTCGGTATATCCTCCTTCCTTACTTTGATCTGATGATAGCCGGATCTAAGGTCAATCTTTGAGAATACCCTAGCACCACTCAATTGATCGAATAGATCATCAATGCGTGGTAAGGGATACCTGTTCTTGATGGTCACATCATTCAGTGCCCTGTAGTCAATGCATAACCGTACTGTTCCATCCTTCTTCGGCACAAATAATATGGGTGCTCCCCAAGGTGAAACACTGGGCCGAATGAAACCCTTCTCCAGAAGATCATCAACCTGTTCTTTCAACTCCACTAACTCCTTAGGTGCTAGCCGATATACTGATGAAGTTATAGGCTCTGCTCCTGGAGTTAAGTCTATTATGAATTCTATTTCCCGATTAGGTGGTAACCCTGGAAGATCATCAGGAAAACATCCACAAACTCTGATATGACTCTTGGGTAACCTGTCTCCCCTTCTACAGATAGTACCCTAAGAGTAGGCTGAACTCCTTGTTCTACTGCTCCTCGAAGAAACTCAAATTCTGGATGTCCAGGCGGTCTAAATATAACCCGCCCAAGTCGGCAATCAAGAGTCGCATGGTACTGACTTAACCAGTCCATACCAAGTACGACATCATAATCCGGCATGAAAAATATCAGAAATTGAGCTCGCATCTCTCTTCCACAAACTACTACAGAACATGATCTATATACGTCACTAACCAGAATAATTCTACCTCCCGTAAGAATTCTCTTCATCTTCGGAAGGGGTGCGGTTGCTACTCTATGGGTGGCTGCAAAGCTAGCTGCTATAAATGAATGCGATGCTCCAGAATCAAATAAAGCTACAGCTGGTAATGAAGCTACTAAAATGGTACCTGCGATAATTTCGCCTGCAGTAGCCTCCTCCTCAACAGCTAATGTGAATGCCTGTCCTCGTCCCTGAGCTGGACCTCTCTGCTGCTGTTGAGCCTGCTGAAATAGAGCTGCCTGTGGTGCCAGGGGTGGTCTCTGCTGATTTCCTCCTGGGGCTGGTGGCCTGACGCCTCCAACTCCTGTCTGCTGTGCTCCTACTGCTGGATAAGCTGGTCGTGGTGCAGGTAAAGCTAGTGTCGGTGCTCCCTCTCTGCGCTCGGTGCAGTCTCTGGTTTGATGCTGGTTAGATCCGCAAGCCAGGCAGAGTCCCAACTTGCGTGTGCATTCTCTCTCAATGTGACCTATCTTGCCGCAGTGGTGACAAGTAGGGAGAGATATGGCCCTGTGTGCTGTCCTCTCTGGCATACTCCTCTGGAATCGTTTTGCTGAATCCCCATGTGCCGTCCTGGATGGTGCTGAGGTGATAGGCCTCTTCAGGTTCGACTCCCTTCTAGTGACGCGCTTCATGCGTCATGCTGCTGCAAGAACGTCGGTATAAGATGTAGGTGCGATCGATCCAATCAATCTCTGGAGCTCGAACTTCAGCCCGTCAAAGAACTTCTCAGCTTTCTCTTCCTCTGTCGCAATCAAGGTTGGGGCAAAGCGACTGAGGCGAATAAATTCCGCGTTGTATTCTTCCACTGTCATATTGCCTTGGATAAGGCGGTTGAACTTGTCTCTGAGCTCTGACCGAGCTACTGCTGGAATATACATCTCTCGAAAGAGTCTGGAGAACTCTTCCCAAGTGACTCAGTCCGGTCCGAGCCTTCTCTCCTCTGCTAACCACCAGTGATGTGCATTTTCAGTTAACTGCATTCTGACTGCAGTCATCCACTTCTCTCTCGGAAGTTCAGCTGCTTCCAACTGATGCTGTATGTTTGTGAGCCATTCATGAACTTTTGTTGACCCCTCTTTACCAAAAAATGTACGAGGCTTGAGGTGATGGAATTCGGTGATAGATCCCGTCGTTAATCGTCTCGCTAGTGGATTTGCCTGCTCCAATGCAGTTACCAGGCTGGTTCTCAGATACTCGGCCTCCTGCCGATGGGCCTCTTGCTGAATCTGTTGCTGGGCTTGCATTATGGCATACATTATCTGGAACATCTGTTGCCCGTCCATGGCTTGTCCTGGCGGGAAAACTGGCATATGTGGAGTGAACTGTGGTGGAGGTGGGATGTCATCTCTCCGGAACCTTGGATTAGGCTATCCGGTTTGATCGCTCTGCGATGTTTGTCCCCCGTTGCCTGGTGTTACTCCGTCTATATAAGTAACCACAGCGTCTGTGGTGTATCCAAGGGAACTTCATCTCCGTTCCTGGGATCCATTACTCTGCAACCAAAAGATAAACTGTAAGAACGCTCAGAGGAATTAAACATGATACAAATCAAGTAACAATTTTGAGTTCGATATAGAGTTCAATAATGGTTTAAATAATGGATGAGATCCTATAGTTTATCCTATCCTTAGGGCAGGCTGGTTCGGTCCCTAAGTTGAAATCGAACAATTTAGTCGTAGACCTGCATGGGCCACCACAAAAACCATGTCACGCCCCAGTCCCAAAATACCGAGGGACTAGACACGTGGCAATGGCCAGCAGTACGCACCGATGGACAAACCCAATTTAATGGATCCATCAGGGCATACTTAAGCTGTAAAATCAAGTCTACGACAACATGGCACAACTAATCTCATCCACACAAGATATAAGATATGATCCACAGAATAAATAAGGAATATAAATCATTAGCTAGTCTCAACAAAGTGCTTCGGGGAACAACCCGATAAATATCTGATACAATGGTTCAACAGATCAGAATTATAAATGTTTGAGATAAATAAATAAATACTGAGCATGGAACATGGATGCTCAGGAGAAGTCTTCGGCTAATACCTCATCCTCGGATGTTGGTATAGCTCCTGTATCAGCTCCTACTGCGGTCCCGTATACCTCGGGATATATCTCGTCTGCAAATCCTGGGGACATAATCCAAATCCAGGTCCTCAGGGGACATAGCAAGGTACAAAATAATACAAGCCAAAATATAAGTAGTGCAGCAAATAATGAGATAAATAAGGTAAGTATGTAATCATCTGTGTAAAATGCAAGAGAGTACATCAATAGTGCTCAGGCTGAAACAACTACAAGCTCTGTGTAGGGGAGCCGGTAGCAGTGATATCATGAGGTGGTCTAGCTCAGCGGGAGACTGAGTAGCCGGCATAACATAATCAACCTGTAGCCTGTGGATCTCTCCAGCAATAGATGGAACAATAAGGGAACACTAAATAACCATCTAAGTGATATGCAAGATGAGAGCAGCACTAGAACTCAGGCTGAAGCTACTACAAGCTCTGTGTCGGGGAGCCGGTAGCAGCAGTAATAATGAGTAATGGGACAAGCTCGGGCTTAGAGTCTTGTGCCTCACAATAATATGGGTTATATATATATGATCATCTTGTAGCCTGTGTGTCTCTCCCCACCCAATGTAACAACACGTCTCATGTCCATAACGTCTCATGTACATGCCACGCACGATCATAGCTAAATGCAACAAGTCATAAAGTATCTAAGAATATAGTATCTCTGTCAAGTCCTGTATCCTATACAGAATTACCACGAATATCTCAGAAAGATCCTGTCTCATGAATGGTGTCAAGTGTCCTGGGTCAAAGTGTACTTGGTAGACAAGTACGAGAATATAAAGTGTCACGAATATCCATCTCTAGATGACAATACACAACACCGCGTACGGTATTGGCACCCGACTAATAATCGAACGCTAAGTACGTCACACGGTCCTAGGTTAAGCATGCATAGCAATATAATGAAGCAAGAAAATATGTAACAAAACTGCAGAGTTTGGCAAGGTACACTTGCCTGGTGTTTGAATATCAACAGTCGTCCCGGTATCAGTGGATCCTGTGGGTACTCCTCCAAAAGCTGTAATAAACATCACCAACCGTCTCAGAAAATATCAAATAGCTAGAAATGCCTGTCCTTAAGTCCAATTTGGACACAGGGGCAAAAATGACATTTTCGGGCCAAAGCGGGGTCCACATGTGGGCCACTTTGCACCGAAAAGCGTGTCAGGGTCAAAGGTCTCCAAATTCCTCAAAATCAGTGTCTACAAGTCAGGAACGAGGATACGAACCCAAGAAAACTTCCATAATTGGATTCCGATGAGCCGATCACAAAATCGCTCGTCAAGTGGAGCCTGTGGGGCCCACGATACACGATTTTGTCAACGTTCTCAGAATCGAACCAAACTTGGGTCACAGGACCAGGGTATTGCTACGAATCTGATGGCACAAGTTTCGTCTCGATCCGACGTGTGTACACAAAGTTACAGCGTGTTCCAGAATGGACGGATATGGGGCATTGTCGACGGATACGCGTTGATTCCGGTATGCACGCACATCCGAATCAACTTCTGCAAAATTCCACACGTCCATATCAACGACGCGCACGTTTCGGTAAAGACCACGTACGACCAAGTCGTCCCGTTTGGCGGAGCATACTCAGTTCCGGGGTAAAATAGGGCGTTGGTTTTCCTATTTTTGGATCGGGGGTTTGCGATCACCACAGGACGCGATGCACCGAACGGATTGCACGGGCACCAAGAGGGTTATACAGTCTACGCGTTGCAATAGACGGAATCGAAAACAGAAATACGAGGTGAGAGAAAATGCTACCTGAACAGGGCTCTGTGAATCTGTTTTTCACGTGTCCGTGCGTCAACTTCGTGTCCAGCGTCCTCTGTTGGAACCTGCTGTTCGCGTCCAGGTCGAGGGCTCGTGTGTCCGGGGCTGGGTGGACTCGTCGGCTGAGGCAGGGTCGTCGAAGGCTGGACAGAGGCTGCCGTCGGTGGTTGGTCGAGTCGGGGAGGGAGGCTGTCGTCGGGTTCGGGGAAGGGTCGACTCGGGTGAAGCGGGGCGGCCTGGCGGCAGCGGCGAGGAGGAGCGTCGAGCAGAGGGGTCTGGGGGAGGACGCGGGCGGCGCTCGCGGGAGGAAGGAGAGTCGAGTAGAGGGTCTGGGGGCTGCTCGAGACGGCGCTCGCGGGAGGAAGGAGAGTCGAGCAGAGGGTCTGGGGGCTGCTCGAGATGGCGCTCGCGGGAGGAAGGAGAGTCGAGCAGAGGGTCTGGGGGAGAAGTCCCCGAGGCGGCCTAGGGTTCAGACAAGGTAGGTCGGAGGGGATGACGGCGCGACGGCTAGGTTTCCGAAGGCTGGGCACAGACTTCGAGGCAGAGATTTATAGGGGTGAACAGTAAACTCGGCGGCTAGGGTTCTGTCGGTTCAGGTTTGGGTTTGGGTTTGGCTCGGTTTGGTTTGGTTTTATATAACCAATAGTGTTTAGGGCTTAAATGCGTTTCCGGAGTCCAATAAATTCACAGAAAATATCCCATGTCCGGTTTTCTATTTTACACCATAAAATATTATTTCCATAATATTTTAACATCAATTAGCAATACTTAAAAATTCTTTAAATCACAATCACCTTGGTTCTCCTTCCAGAAAAATTCCGAAAAATTGGGGGAAAAATTATATTAAAATTATTCTGAAAATCAGGGTGTTTACACCGAGGTAGGACAGTCCCCTGGTGCCGAGTCCCAATTCCACTCCTTCTCTTCCTGGAATACCACATCCCGGCTTACATGCAACTTCTTCGCAACTGGGTCATAAACTCGATAGGCCTTGGCTCCAGTTTCATAGCCAAGGAACACCATTTGAGTGCTCCTATCCGCCAACTTCTTGAGATGTGACATCACAGTTTTCACGTGCGCCACACAACCAAAAGTTCAGAAATGACGCACCTTTGGTTTCTTGAGATACCAAGCCTCATATGGAGTCTTTCCTACCAGACTTCGCATCGCCGCCCGGTTAAGAAGATGTACGGCCGTCACCACTGATTCTCCCCAAAAGATTTCGGACACCTTCTTGCTTTTTAGGAGACTCTGTGCCATGGCAAGGACGGTTTGATTTCTTCGTTCGACCACACCATTTTGATGTGGAGTATATGGTGCGGTGAGAAACCTTTTAATTCCCAGGTCCTTACAATAGCGGCTAAACTCCTTTGATGTGAATTCGCCACCTCTGTCGGTTCGGAGCCCCTTCAACTTGCGATCCACCTCCATTTCGGCATTTGCTTTTATTTTCTTAAAAGCACTCAATGCCTCATCTTTGTTTCTGAGAAAATCTACCCACATATATCGAGTGAAATCATCAACAAGTATAAGAAAATATCTTTTACCTCCCGGAGTTGCTGGAGAGATTGGCCCATACAAATCCCCATGTACGAGCTGGAGTGGCTTCTCTGCCCGATATGATGACTCCTGAGGGAATGGTGAACGTCGTTGTTTGCCTACCATATATCCCTCGCATAGCTGGTCAACGTGCTCAATAGGCGGCATTCCCTCCACCATCTTGTTTTGCGTCATATTTCGCAATGATTGGAAGTTTAGGTGCCCGTACCGTGCATGCCACAACCATGCGTCCTCGTTGTATCTTGTCAGCAAGCACACCGGTTGAGTTAGACTCAGGTTGAGAATATACAACCGGTTACTCGACCGTTTCACCTTCGCCATCAGCCGCCTTTGTCGGTCTAACATGCGTAAGACCCCGCCTTCCATGATCATCTTGCATCCTTGTTCATCAAGTTGTCCTAAGCTTGAAACGTTGGTGTGGAGCTTTGGAATGTAGTATACGCCGGTAAGGACCTTATGTTCTTCATTTTGGCATTTGAATAACACATCACCACGGCCACAAATGTCAACAATAGACCCATCTCCGAATTGCACCTTACCTTTTACTGATGTATCAAGCTCGATAAAATTCTTTCTACATCCCGTCATGTGATTGGTAGCCCCTGTGTCAAGATACCATAGGTGGTTCTCATCCTTCTCATCACCTTTTAATCTTTGTTGCACCTTCTATTCATGGATCTGCACTTTTTCCTCATGAAGCATGGCCATGAGCAGTGTTGGTTCATCGTCTTCTATCTTCTCGGCTAGGTGAGCCCTTTCCTTCTTGTTAGAACGACATTCAGAGGCGAAGTGCCCATAACTTTGACAATTGTAGCACTGTACCTTGGTCTTGTCGAACCTTCTTCCACGGTGATTGAGAGCCGTCCCGTGGTCGCCATTGCTTCGTCCAGCGGTCCCGTGGTCGCCATTGCTTCGTTCATGACTTCGGCCATGCCCACGACAGTGACCACGGCCTCGAGTGCCGTTACCATGTCGCCACTCACCAACAGATCCTTTCCAAGAAATTTCTTTGCCTGATGCTTTTGTATCTCGTGCCTTCCACTCGGCTCTAGACAACAGGACTTGCTCCTCACCGTTGTCACCAGTATCGCACAACCGTTCCTCGTGTGTCTTTAGACGGCCGATGAGCTCCTCTACGGTCATTGTTTTGAGGTTACAGAACTGTTCGATCGTTGATACAATCCGTAGAAACTTCGATGGCACTACCCGAAGAAATTTCTTCACGATATAGGTCTCGTCTACCTTGTCGCCCAATGCACGGATCTTGTTGACCATAGTTGTCAACTTCATGGCAAAGTCGTCAATCATTTCTGCCTCCTTCATACGGAGAGTCTCAAACTCATTCTTTAGAGTCTGGAACTTTGCCTCCCGGATGCGCTCGGCGCCCATGTGCATTGTTTATAATATTTTCTATGCCTCTTTAGCCGTCTCCTTTTTGGCCAGTATAAGCAGCGTCTCCTCTGAGATCGCTTGATAGATGGCAGAAAGGGCCATCTTATCTTTCCTTGCTTCAACCGTCATCTTCGGGTCGATAGGTGCAATGGCGTCCCATACTCCTTGGGCTTGCATATACACCTTCATCTTGATCGCCCATGCTCCATAGTTGCTCTTCGTGAGCATTGGATATTGGAATGTGATCTTCGATGACTCCATAGCTTCTTTATTCCTTAACCCGAGCTCTGATACCAAATGTAGTAAAATAGCCCAGTAAAGAGGAAACATGACACAAGTTTTGTGGAGGATGAATAGACTTGGTGATTTTTTATTGAATAAAATGGTAGCTATATATAGTTGAACATTTGATGTAAAGAGATAGACTAAATAAAAGATATATCAAAGTTGTTTCAACAAACAAAATAACTTATCAATCTAAACAAACTAACTATCTAAACCAACTAACAAGATTATCACCAACAGTCCAGAGTATCAAAGATAGGAAATCAACAAGCTTGTGCCTTGATCCCAGGTAGCAGATTTGTGGTTTTGGGATTCTTCTAGTGGTAAATTCGAGCACAATCGAGTGTACAATGCCGTGCATGAGCATCATGCAGACATGGAGAGGGTGGAGTTTGTCGTGGCTAAAGGGTTTGCTAAATTAATACAAGTTTGTATGTATAAAGCGACGTTGGACAGGCTACTGACTTTGGATCATTTCGAAAGGATGGGTATCCAGACGGGTGGTCTGGAATGCATTCTTTGCCGGAGTCACAATCAAACTTTGTGTCACTTATTTTCGATTGCACATGCTCGTGGCAAATATGGCAAGCTCAGTTGAGAAACCTTAATCTAAAACATAGAGGCGCATGGGATCTGGATGGGAATGGAGATGATCTTGAGGTCACATAGAAAGGATCACAAATGGGTTAAGGAGGTTCGGGTCAGACTAGCATCAACAGTATGGCACATTTGGAAGGAGTGGAATAGGTGAATTTTTGAAGGACTTGCTACTTCTAGTATTAAAATCATACATAATATCGAATTTGATGTAATGGTTACGATGTATATAGCACGAATGATCCAACAAGGATGGATGGCTTGTAAAAGTAGTTTGTTTTAATAATATAAAATTACCATTTTCTAATAATATATATATATATATATATATATATATATATATATATATATATATATATATATATATATATATATATATAAAAGGATTCATACAATTTCTAATATGGAATCGAAGAATTCCCTTTATAATACTCTAAGTAAAGTCTAGATGAATGGGTACATAGGAAAAACAGTTGTAAATCTATACTTAATCTATAATGTACATATAAAAGTATTTATTTGAAGTTGGTATCCCATAAAACTCAGACTACTAAGTATTGTATTAGTAAGTGAACCTAATACCATGTTATCCGAACCTGAAGTTAGAATTAAATTTGGTATCCTTAAGATTAATTATGGTGGATTGTCACCCTCACATTACCACATAGGAATAATTTAGTAATTTGGCATAGTTATTTTATTTTAGAGATTATTTTTAATTAAAGTGCTATATATATTTATTTGTGTTTTGTATTAATTATTTATAGTAGTGGACTAACCTATTATTTACACTTGACACTAGTGAATCAATAAGACTTGTCATGACAACTAGTGTGCCCAACAATGACTAGGTCCATTAGACCTATTCCCTCTAATTAATTAGGAGGATTAGACTAATTTGCATTAGTGTAAAAAAATTTCAAAATAGCCATCCTTAATTATTTTTTATAATTCATCATGTAGAGGCATTGTGGACAATTGTTGGTGACTTGGATATGGGGAAAGGGGACCGGCCACATAAGAGGAGTCTCTCTCTCTCTCTCTCTCTCTCTCTCTCTCTCTCTCTCTCTCCCCCCCATTTGATCATTCAATTTAGATCTATAAATTTTTAGATCCCCAATTCACTTCATCCCCCCATCAATCCCCCTCAATTCATTCATATTCTCTCTTATACTCATCACTCAACGAGATTGGAGTTTGGAATTGCAAGGAGCACTAGAAGAAGGAGCTTTGGCAAGGAGTGTCTGGATCGTGTACATGGGAACAATTCATTGGAAATTCATCTCTCAATAGGTACAATTCTGATTTTATCTTCATTGTAGGTTCCAAATCATGCATTTGGCCATTAGGAACCCTCACATGGCATATGGCTACCTTTAGGAACAAGTTCTAGGCTAATTGAATGTGTATTATAATTTCTACATGGTATTTTGTGTCTATTTTTGTAAACCCCCTGATTTTTCAGGAATTTTAAAAAGCAAATTTTCACAATTTTTCTGGAATTTTTTGGAATTTTTCTGAAATTAAACTAAGGTATTTTATAATTAAATGATTTTTAAATAATGTTAAATAATATTAAAATATTATGAAAATAGTATTTTCTAGTGTAAAATGAAAAACTAGACTTAGGATAATTTTCCAGAAATTTATTGGACTCCGGAAGCATTTTTAAAGACCTAAAAACTAAGTTTTAAATAAACCAAATTAAACCCTAGGATTAAACCCGGTTCAAGTGAACCAAGCCAACCCGAACCGGACCCGGTTCAATTGAACCGACCCCCAAACCCTGCGAGTCAGATCCGGGTCTAACCCGTCGACCCGAAACACGAGTACCCGAACCCGCATTCATGCTTTAGCGGATCGGGTCGGATCCCCTCAGACCCGACCCGCTGACCCGACCCGTAACCGCCTAACCCTTTCTCTTTCCCGACCCGACGCCGCTTCGTCTCCGCCGGCCGACCCGCCGTGGCGCCTCGCCTCCCAGCCGCCGCTTCGCCTCCGCAACCGCCGCCGCTCCGCCTCCCCTGCCAGCAACGGCCGACGTTCCTCCTCCTCCCTCTCACCTCTATATAAACCCAGCCATTTCCCTCTCTCCACCGCCTTCCTCCGCTGCTTCTCCGGCCAACCTCGCCGTCCTCTGCCGAGTCCAAAACCGACGACCCCTCACCTCCAGCCCCGAGCTCGGCCCTCCCTGCTCCTCCTCCGACGACCCTCAGTCATCGTCCCCGGCCAGCCCCCGAGTTCCACCAGCCTCCAGCGTCGCCTCTCCCCGCCGCCGGCGGCCGCCAGAGACCCGCAACCGCCTTTCTCCTCTAGAAGCAGCTACCCTATCCGCCCTTGGCTCCGCCCTAACCTCGCCGCAGCAGCGCCGCCCTCCGACTTCCTTCACGAGCAACCCCGGCGAGCTCCTCCGGCAATCTCCAGCTCCGGCGATCCGCCTGAACCCTAACCCTAGCTTCGAGGTGTGTCGTGTCGCCTCGCGGACACGAGAAACCCAGTCTACGTAGCCCTGTTCAGGTACTCTTTTCTCTCTCATCGCTGTCCCGTTTCTCGTGCCGTCTATTGTGACGCGTAGACTGTGTAACCCTCTCGATGCCCGTGCAACCCGCTCGGTATGTCGCGTCCTGTGGTGATCGCGAACCGCGATCCAAAATCAGGAAAATAATACCCCATTTCCCCCAGAACTGAGTGCCCCCCGCCAAACGGGACGACTTGGTCGCGTGCGGTCTTCACCGAAGGGTGCGCACCGTTGATACGGACGTGTAGGATTTCGCAGAAGTTGATTTGGATGTGCGTGCACACAGGAATCAACGCGTATCCGCCGACAACGCCACGTATCGACATGTTCTGGATCTCGTTGTAACTTGGTGTACACACGTCGAATTAAAACGAAACTTGTGCCATTGGACTCATAGCAATACGCTGGTCCTGTGGCCCAAGTTTGGTTCGATTCTGAGAACGTTGACAAAATCGCGTATCGTGGGCCCCACGGCTCTACTTGACGGGCGATTTTTTTATCGGCTCATCGGAATCTAATTCTGAAAGTTTCGTTGGGTTCGTATCATCGTTCTGGACTTGTTGATACTAAGTTGGACGAATTTGGAGACCATTATTTCTGACATATTTTTCGGTGCGAAGCGGCCCACATGTGGACCTCGCTTAGACCAAAAACTGTTATTTTTGTTCCTGTGTCCAAATTGGACTCAAGGACAGGTGTTTTTAGCTATTTGATATTTTCTGAATCTGATGGTGATGTTTATTTTAGCAACCGGAGGTGTACCTGTAAATCACACTGATACCAGAGCTACAGTTGGAGCCAGAACCCCAGGCAAGTGTACCTTGCCAACTTTGCAGTTTTGTTATTTATTTCTTTGACTTAAACCAATTGTTGTACATGCTTAGCCTAGGACCGTGTGACTTTACTTAGCGTCCGATTAATAGTCGGGTGCCAACACCGTACGCGGAGTTGTGTAACGTCATCTAGAGATGGATATCGAGACCATTTACATTCGCGTGCTTGCATTATCAAGTACGTCATAACCCAGGATACCTGACACTATTCATGAGACAGAATCTTATTGAGATATTCATGGTGATTCTGTATAGGATACAAGTTTCATGACATATTCTTTTGCTTAGATATTATATGACTGGATGCATTAGTTATGATCCTGCATGGCATGGACATGAGACGTCGTGGACATGAGACATATGATTTCATTGGGTGGAAAGAGACACACAGGCTACAGGTTGATTATATTATGCTGGCATCTCAGTCTCTCTCCGAGCTAGACAACCACATAATATCACTGCTACCGGCTCTCCGACACAGAGCTTGTAGTGGTCTCAACCTGAGTTCTAGTGATGCTCTCATCTTGTATATCACTTAGCTAGTTATATAGTATTACCCTATTTTCTGTACTGCATTATTTATGGCTTGAGTTATTTTGTACCTTGCTATGTCCCCTGAGGACCTGGATCCAGATTATGTCTCCAGGTATAGCAGACGAGATCGACCCCGAGGTATACGGGACAGGAGCATTAGCAGGAGCAGGAACAGGAGCAGGCACTGGAGCATTACCAGATCTAGTAGACGAGTGACTTATGCGGGTATCTTCTGAGTATATACTTTGTCCATACTCAGTATTTGCTGTTGTTATTTTATTCTTGTATCTTGACAGTTGTATCAGACTTGTTATCGGGTTGTTCCCCGATTTATTTACTTGTGACTTGTTGATGATTATTTTTACTCTATTGATATTTTGCATTCAATTATGTGGATGAGATTAGTAGACCCTTATTGTTGTATTACAGCTTAAGTACGCCCCGATGGATCTATTAAATTGGGTTTGTCCATCGGTGTGTGCTGCTGGCCATTGCCACGTGTCTAGTCCCTCAATATTTTGGGACTGGGGCGTGACATGGTTTTTGTGGTGGCCCATGCAGGTCAACGACTAAATTGCTTTGGTTTCAACTTAGGGACCAAGCAGGCCTGCAATAAAATAGGATAAGTTTTTAGGATCTCATCCACTTGCTTGAATCGTTCTTGATCTCCATATCGGATTCGAATTAATTCCTTGACTTGCATCCTGCCTTGATTTCCCTGTGCGCCTTTTATAGTTTATTTTGGATGCAGAGTAATGGATTCACAAGCAAGTAACGAGACTACCGCAGGAACACCACAAGTTGCAGTTGTCACCTACGACGATGAAGTGACACCAGTTGGTGGAGGACAATCATCTCAACAAGGCAATCAAGCAGATCAACACTCTTCCAGCAGGTCCAGCAGCAGTAGAGGAATCGACCGCAAGGACGCGGACAAGCTCTTGCTTTGGAGGACGTGCAGACTCTTGGAGTAGCTAATACGCGTAAGTTTTTGTAGCTATCGTTTCTAGTATTGCTTAGCTCGTGCCTATTGGTTCGTGACCTTAGCCTTAACCTGGTAATTTTGAACTTGCTAATAATTGATAACCTAGTGATAACCTAGTATGTTTTATAAGTGATAAACCTAGTTTTTCTAACTGTAGTTTTCTAGATTTCCCTTATTTTGGAAATTGCATAACTTTCATTGCTTAGGAAAATAATTTTCCCTATGTGTTATTCTTACACCCTCAACCTTGATTCTTCTTGATAGTAATGTGCTTCGAACAATGTTTGCAACCGTGTCATCTTTGTTGACCGATTATTCTTTGATTGCGAGGACGCAATCCTCTTAAGGGATAGATTGTAAACCCCCTGATTTTTCAGGAATTTTTAAAAGCAAATTTTTACAATTTTTCTGGTATTTTCTGATTTTTTTTTGAAATTAAACTAAGGTATTTTATAATTAAATGATTTTGAAATAATGTTAAATAATATTAAAATATTATGAAAATAGTATTTTTCTGGTGTAAAATAAAAAATTAGACTTAGGATAATTTTTCGGGAATTTATTGGACCCCGGAAGCATTTTTAAAGACCTAAAAACTAAGTTTTAAATAAACCAAATTAAACCCTAGGATTAAATCCGGTTCAAGTGAACCAAGCCAACCCGAACCGGACCCGGTTTAATTGAACCGACCCCCAAACCCTGCGGGTCAGATCCGGATCTAACCCGTCGACCCGAAACACGAGTACCCGAACCCGAATTCATGCTTTAGCGGATCGGGTCGGATCCCCTCAGACCCGACCCGCTGACCCGACCCGTAACCGCCTAACCCTTTCTCTTCCCCGACCCGACGCCGCTTCGTCTCCGCCGGCCGACCCGCCGTGGCACCTCGTCTCCCAGCCGCCGCTTCGCCTTCGCAACCGCTGCCGCTCTGCCTCCCCTGCCAGCAACGGCCCCCGTTCCTCCTCCTCTCTCTCACCTCTATATAAACCCATCTCCGCTGCCATTTCCCTCTCTCCACCGCCTTTCTCCGCTGCTTCTCTGGCCAACCTCACCGTCCTCTGCCGAGTCCAGAATCGACGACCCCTCGCCTCCAGCCCCGAGCTCGGTCCTCCCTGCTCCTCCTCCGACGACCCTCAGCCATCGTCCCCGGCCAGCCCCCGAGTTCCACCTGCCTCCAGCGTCGCCTCTCCCCGCCGTCAACGGCGGCCAGAGACCCGCAGCCGCCTTTCTCCTCCAATCCCAAGGATAACTTCGTGTCCTTGTGGCACTTTATCAGTAAACTCAGAAAGAACAACGGTCGAGAGCCTCTGCCTCTCGAGGTAGGCTTCGACCGCTTCTGCCAAGGGCGTTCCAACTCCGGACCTCTCTGGGATCACATGTTAGGCTACTGGAAGGCAAGCCTACAACAAGAAGTAGGAGGAAGGAAGTGCAATATCCTCTTCATGCGGTATGAGGAGCTGATGAAAGATCCCGCGTCCGAGCTGAGGAGGCTTGCGGAGTTCGTGGGGTGTCCCTTTACGCAGGAGGAGGAGGCGAACGGGGTGGCGGAGGACATCGTAGAGACGTGCGGGTTCGAGAAGCTGAGCAACTTGGAGGTGAACAAGGTCGGGAAACATACCATACTGCGTACAACGGTCGACAACAACATTTTTTTCAGGCAGGGTGTGTTTGGAGACTGGATGAACCAACTCACACCCGATATGGTCCAACGTATCGACAAGATTATTGAGAGAAAATTTGAAGGCTCAGGTCTAGCGCCATGACGTAGGGGATCGGCCAACCGACCAGTCCAGATTGTCCAGCTTGTTGTCCGGGTCCTTTCTGTTTTCCCGTTTCAAATGGAATAATTGTTGTTATTTTTATCATCGTCACAAATATTGAAATTTATATTTTCTGTTTTGGGTCATGAAGAGTCCGGTGTTACTTCCGAGACAGATTAAAGATAAAGAAATTGAGATGAAGAACATAAATAAAGCAATTTTATGGTCCAGTTTCTTTATGATTCCAGATAGTCGAGATCATAAAAATTCACACAAAAATTCATATATATATATATATATATATATATATATATATATATATATATATATATATATATATATATATATATATAAACTATCCTGTCCCCCAACTCCAACCCTAATCTAAACCTAAATAAACTATCCCGTAAACCACCCGGCCCCTCCCACCCCCCACGAACTCCTAATGCGGGATTCGAACCCCGGTCCGCATACCCATGATGTTACCTATATATATATATATATATATATATATATATATATATATATAAGCTTGGAATTGAGTGTAGTGTACATGTGTGCACATAAAATATAGGAGTCCATTCATATTGGTCCATATATATATGGTAAATGTGATATGAACTATAATGCTCATTTTTCTAAATGGGTCATGCACATGTGGACCAATAGAAATAGAGTGTGTATTAATGCAAATGAGTAAACATGAGATGTAGGAATCCATTTCTATTGGTCCACATATACATAGCTCATTTAAAAAAATGAACACTATGACTCATATTTCGTTTATCCATATATATATATATATATATATATTATATATATATATATATATGTATGTATATAATTTTTTTCTGACATTTAAGGTTGAAATTCGTGATTATTAGAGCTTCTATCAATACTACAAAGACCTCATGTCAACCTGCCAAATCATGCACACCTTCTATAGGAGTTGGCTTTGTGAATTAAGGTCGTGGACTCAAAATGGCGTGGCGTTTCTACTCATCGGCCCAGCTGTGTAATGCAAACAGAATCTGAATAATATTTAGAGGTATTCCTGCCAGAGTCGGACGGAAGGTTGGATTGTCCTAATCCGAAGTAATTTTGGTTGCCTTTAAATCTTATTAAAAAAAATATTAGAATTTTTTTCTTAATATTGTGTTTTTAGTTTGAACTTGTTGGAGTGGTTGGGATTCCCAACCTATGTGAAAAATACTCCGGAGTAGGATTAATTATTTCTACATATAATAGGAATATCTCAATTTATTTGGATTGGATATTCCTAAATAAAATAGGAATGTCTCAATGAATTTGGATTGAATATTCCTACATATAATAGTAATATGTCAATGGATTTGGATTTGGATTGAATATTCCTATCGATAATAGGAATGCTAGTTGTGGGTTTGAAACTATATACAGGTATCTTCTGGCCCTAAAATATACCTCTCTCTAAAAAAAAAATAGCAATAAGGAGAGAAAATGAGACAAAAGTTCCATTGCAACATTGGAGAGGAGAAATAAGGAATTGAGGCCGTTTTCAAGAAGCAAATCAGTTTTGGATATTTTTCGTTGTCTTTCTTTTTCGTGGTTATAATCTATTTTTTGTTCCAAAAGAGTTGTGCTATTCCGTTTGGATCGGTGAGAAGTTTGTAAGGAGTCAGTGTATTTCTTATTCCATTAGTGGAGGCTTTTCAGGGTTGGACTCTGTAAACACCCAAATTTTTAGAATTTCAGTTATGAAATTGTTTGAGATTTTTCTGTAATTTTTTTATTAATTATAATAAATGTCCTTCAGGGATTAATATTTTTGTGTATTAAATTAAGTATTAAGATATTGTAAATAAATTATATTTTTGAGTGTATAATTAATAATATGATGTTGTGTAATTTTTCTAAAATTTATTGGGCTCAAAAACTATTTTTAAATAGCTAAAAATATTATTTTTAGATAAACCAGACCGAACCAGACTTGAACCGAACCAAACCAAACCAAACCAAACTAAACCCAACCGAACCAACCCAACCACTATTGGATCCTGTCACGACCTGCACTCGGAATTTGGGACACGAGTACGTGGGTACGTCCAGCTTATGCCGCAGCATCGGCGGTAGAACGCTGTCTAGCTCACAATTCTATCTAGTCAATCTCACATGAGTATCCAACTCCATAAGGAGACACCGATATCACAATATAATATGTAAATACTCAATCACAGAACTAAAGCACGATAAGATATCGAATAAAATAAACGAAATGCAACACAAGTCTAAACAAAAATAGTCTAACTCAAACAATAACATACAAGTCTCAAAGTATGCCAGAAACAAATCCAGTACCAATAAACTGCTAAAAGAAACTAACTGAATAACTAGTGATCCCGGCTAGACCTCCCGGAATCACACCTGGATACAAGGTCCAAGGCTGCAGCTACTCTCCCTTTGGTCCATAATATGTCGGACACCAGTCCTCTAAGTCGCAGTCTGGAAAAATATTTTCAGTTAGGATGGAGCGAAGTACAACCTAATAACAGTTCCAGTTAATTGATAAGGACTATAAAACAATAAATAGATGATGCTATATACTGAGAGAAGACAATGAATAAATACAATGGCAAAATAAAGAGAACATGCAATATAGGCAATATGGTACAGTCAGTGCATATATGAAATGAAGAGAAAGAACTACAATATCATACACGGGGTGATGTAGTATATGAACTGATCGGAGAACTGTAACTATTCTAAGTGTTTAAAACAGTAGCTTCGATATGTGATTGGCTTGGGAACATGTACAAGAGCTATATGGCCTAGCTAATCATACGTGAGGTGTATGATTAACACTAACATGATTCTATACTTGTACAATAGGGATATGATATCATTTCTCACTAACTATTTCTTCGCCCTCAACTAGTACAGTGGATCCAACCATGATACTTCACGATACACGAGCAATATCCAATATATCATGTACACGGTCTAATATCAATATCGTGTATAACGTTAATACGATAACCAATGTAATATTTTATGACTGAAGATCCAATCTAAATACTAGTCCGTGTAGCACAGTGTCAAGAATCAGATGTAACATTTCTAAATACTTGAATTATAGAAATTATCAAATAACGAAAATTATCAGAGAATGTACTCGCTTGTGGTCCTGAGCGGACAATACCAATGTCCTTCTCCTGAAGTCTCGCAGAACAATCCAATGGTCCTATATATAAATAATATAATACAATACAGCATTAGCCATTACACTAGCACACACAATCACAATCACGCTGGACTCAGAAACTACGCTAGGGTGGTAACTGGTCAACTAGCAGGGTCAAGTGTGCACGTCTAAATGCATAGGTATCATATCCTCGAATACTGTGCATAACACGACAGACAACTAACACTAACACAATGTCCAATATCCAAATCTCATGTAGCACTAACACATGGCCTAGTAGGTTAGGGTACACAAGGTAGTGAGTCCAAAATACGTTTAATTTATAGTTATAGCACCTTAACATATTACATAATATTACCCACTACTTATAATTATATTAATATGCCTAGGGTCATGCTTAACATATATAAGTATGTGACACCCACAATTAACCGTTTAATTTCCATAAGGTAATAATAAATCTAATTACTATTAAACCTAATTACTATTGAAGAACTTATTAAACCAAATTATCATTAATACTAATTACTATTAAAGTAATTATGAAACCTAATTATCATTAATACTAATCATGCACACACACATACTAATTATTTGGTTCACTAACACAGGGTTACACAATGCATATGTGTACACACTAGTTATTAGGGTACTAACATAGGGTCATGCAATCCTATCAACTAAACTATCACAAAGCAATACGATAATCCCTAACACTATTCATACATGCACATAAAATCACAAGATAAGGCAATGCAAACCTTGGCCTTGGGGTGCACGTGCACGAGGGGCTGACTCTGATGTGGGTCATCTCCGCCGAGGGTGATTCAGCTGTGCACGAGGTCGACGGGATCGGGTGATGGCGTCGTATCGTCAGGGTGATCGACATGATGATGATGATGATGATGTTGATGATGATGATGGTGATGATGTTCCGGGGATGGCCGGAGAGGAGCGGCTCAGGCGAGGGAGGTTGCTCAGGCAGGGTTGCTCCTCGTGGATGGCCGGGATCAGCTCGGCGTAATGGTGTATTATGAGGGTGATGAGGAGGCTGATATGGGGTTGCTGTGACAAGGATGGGGACGTCGAGGGATCGACGATGGCGAAGGAAGGAGGTCGTGGGATGAAGCTGTGGTCCTGACCGGAGATGGGTGGCGGTGTAAAGTCGGGCGTGATGGTGATGATGATGCTGCACTCAGGCGGGTGGACGACCGGAGGTGGGAGAAAGAGAACAGGGAAAAGGGGACTACGGTGGTCGTGTGACTACTGCTGCCGGGGTCGTGCTCGGCGGAGGAGGTTGGAGAAGAGAGGAAGAGGGTGGTGGTGTAGATGCTATCGGAATCGTAGGTGGTGGAGCTGTGGTCAACGGTGGAGTCGGGGAGGAGAGGAAGTCGAGGGGAAGTAGAGGAGAACGGTGGCGGGATCGGTCGTGGTGGAGTCGGTGCAGGCGGTTGCGGGTGGCTGCTCCGGCGGAGAGTCGGGAACGAGATGGATGTGGGGGTGCTCGGTGGTTCAGTCGGCGGTCGGGGGAGTAGGGGTTGGATCGGTGGTGATGGGGACGGTGGTGTTGGTCATAAGGTGGTCGTCGGGTTGTTGGCTCCGGCGGAGATGGTGGGCAGTCGGCGTGAAGTGGAGGAGAGCGGGGAAGAGGAGGCTGCTGTGGAGGAGACGGTCCGGATGGCTCGGGAAGCCGGGGACGGAGGCGGCTGTAGAGGCGGGGACTCGTCGGTGTTCACAAGAGGGAGGATAGGAATGGAGAGGGTGATGGTGATGATGAATAGTTTAGGGTTAGGGTTCGGTTATAGGAAGAATGGTGTTGATGATGTAGAAAAAATAATGGAAAGGAAGAGTTTTCATGAGGAGAGAGAAGATGGTGATGCTAGCCTAGGGATTAGGGCCGGCCATGTGCTCATTGGGATGGGGTTGGCTCCTTGGGAAAAGGGTGAGGATGAGGGATTATATAGGATGGTGTGTGGTGTAGATGATGCTCCATTTTGAATGAAGGACCAGGATTAAACATGAAGGAAAGTGCACAACAAAAAGGGGAGAGAGAGAGTGTGTTGGACCGGTCAATAAGGGAGGGGGTTGGTTCTTCATGTGTTGGGTCCAATGGGAGGTGGACACCTTATCGCACTTTTGCATAAAAGTCCTCAACAATTAGAAAATTGCACAGAAAGTATGAATTTGGATTAAATAAGGGAAAATACCATGTTTGGTGTGATGTAGTAGCTAAAAAGGGTGTGTGGTGTTTAGTATGAGCCTTGAGGGTGTGAATGGGGGTTTGGTTTGGTGTTGGATCTAGTTTTGGGTTAAGTTGGGTCCTTATACTAATTTAATTAAAATTAATGCAAAAGGTGTTCTAAAATTAATTGGAAGTACATGGGGCTAAAATTAGGTGGGACACAAGTGTCATAGACGTAGAAGACTCAGAGTAGAATATTATCATAATTTGGGTTGCACAAAACGGGTCAAGATTATGTCTCCAATTTTGATTGGAACGCACAAAGATGCAAAGTTAGATTTATATGGAATTAAAAATAAGTGACGAATATTGTGCAACTAAAATAAAGTACAAAAGATCATATTTATGATTTACATAAGGGTCAGAATGGAAGACGGACACGTCTAGGACAAGGGTATAAAATTTGTTGGAAGGGAAAAACTAGTGTAGCGCTCCCAATAACGAAGCAACGGTAAGGCACAATAATTAAATAAAATCACAATAATAAATTACAACATCAATAATTAATCCTAAAAATACTAATTAAAATTCATAATCCTAAAATTTGGTCAGAGGTTCATCTAGTATGTTTCTAGGTCTAGTCTACTAACCCATATATTAAAGAAAACTATATATATAATATATATATATATATATACACATATCATGTAATTATTTAAAATAAATATACACAATACTTATAATAGATAAAAATGATAAAATTACCCCTATTTTAGTCTATCCCCCTTAGAAAAATTTCGTCCTCGAAATTTAAGACACCTCTCTCTCTCTGTTCAATCATAACCTATTCATTAATCTTCACTACGGTCAAACCCCCAACAATCAAAGTCTAAGAAAATCCTACCTACAGTCATACATCATGTAATCTAGATAAAACATGCATAGTTATGGTCTATTTTTTTATGGTATTGCAGTCTCTTTCAGGATGTACTACTAACTATATTATAGCAAGAAAATTATTGATACAAGCTACGGTACTAAGGAATCAATCAATCAATCAATCAATCAATCAAATAGACAGAAAGGAACAGAAGAAAAGAACAGAATAGAACCTGCTAACACATTACCTGCAGTATCGGTCTTCTCGACCGTCATCGCAAATGCCCCGCCCTGCTGGGGTGGCTTCCTCTGCGGGTACTGAGCAATCTGCGGTTCTACATGTAGCCTAACTAGATCTCTATAATTTGGAGCTGCGCGCTCTCCGGAAAGATAAGGAAATAGAAGACAATTCCGCATTCGATGTCCCACATCGCCACAGTGCAAACAAAGTCCTAGCCTCAATCTACAGCTCTCCCAAAGGCGACCTGGCTTCTTACAGAAATGATAAGTCTGCTGTGTCACTTTCAAAGGCTGCTACTGATCCTGCTGAACACGAACCGGTGCCTGGTACTGTTGGTGGTTATGTTGAAATATCCTTGGCTGATGCTGAATATGGGGACGCTTGGCCGGTCCCGCGCTACCACTTGTATCTCCAGAAATATTGTGACTCCTCTTAGGCCTGAGATCCAGATCCTCTTCTGCAATTTGGGCATCCATCAAGATATCCTCAAAGGTAGCGGTACGACGACCAGAAGTACACGACATAATCTCTCTCGTCAGTCCTTTCCTAAACTTTCGGGCTCGATCCCCTGGGTCCCGAATCATAGATGATGCAAAATGGCTCAATCGACAGAATTCTGCGGCGTACTCATCGACCGACATATTTTCTTGGACCAAGTCATGAAACTGACTCTCCAAAGCTCCCAGGGCTACGTCGGGAAAGAACTTATCCTTGAAACGCTCCTTGAAAGTCTCCCAAGTAAGTCCTTGGGCAGTAAGTCTCGGCTCCATGCGATACCACGTGAGTACGATATCGAACATCTGACTGCCGGCCGCCTCTATCTGCAAGCTCTCCGGAATCCGGGCCAATCGCAGGCTTCTCTCTATATCCTCTAACCAGCTATCAGCGTAGAGTATTCCTTCGATACCCTTGAACTCTCGAGGCATCATCCTCTGGAAGTCCACTATAGTGCCTGGTCTCTGCTGTTGCTGCTGGCCAGGAAACTGCTGGACAACTCTCTCAACTGCCTGTAGTGCCATCTGGTGAGCGTTCTCTATGCTCTCTCTCATCAGCTCAGTCTGTGCTTTGTGCGCCTCTGCCTGCACCCTCTGAGCCTCAGCTTGAACTCACTGAGCTTCCACCGTCACTCTCTGGGCATTTACCATGGCCTGGATTAAGGTAAACATATATGTCCCGTCAAACGTTGTTACCTTCGGGAAACGGAGTTGGTGGAGGAGGAAGGTTCTCCGTTACAGCTAGGGCAACCCTCGGAACAGGTAGGAGAGGAGAAACTCCAGATGTCTGTCCATCAGGTCGAGAGGTGGCAGACCCCTTTGAAGCTAATGCTCCCACTCTTGAAGACCTTATCTTCGACGGCATCCTGAAGACAGACCAAAAAGAATAAATTAAGGCAATAGATACGATATCATCAAGGAAGGACAGTAAAATTCTAAAGAAGCAATATTCAGAAGGAATAAGGATAGCAAGATAAATAGATTAGAAATATTCCTAGTTATGATTGAGTATTCGCTCTCATCCTAGTATGCTATATCCTAGATCCTATCGTAGGCTCGTAGTAGTACAACTAAGTCGTTACACTACTACGACATCGTTTTAATTGCGAAGCTAGACCTGCATGGGCCACCACTAAAAATGTGTCACGATTCGAACCCAAAATTTGGGGCACGAGTACGTGGGTACGTCCAGCCTATGCCGCAACATCGGTGGTAAAACGCTGTCTAGGTCACAATACTATCTAGTCAATCTCACATGAGTATCCAACTCCATAAGGAGACATAGATATCATAATATAATATATAAATACTCAATCACAGAACTAAAGTACGATAAGATATCAAAGAAAATAAATAAAATGCAATACAAGTCTAAACAAAAAATAGTCTAACTCAAACACTAACATCCAAGTCTCAAAGTATGTCGGAAACAAATTCGGTACCAATAAACTGCTAAAAGAAACTAACTGAATAACTAGTGATCCCAGCTAGACCTCCCGGAATCACACCTGGCTACAAGGTCCAAGGCTGTAGCTACTCTTCCTGTGGTCCATAATATGTCGGACACCAGTCCTCTAAGTCGTAGTCTGGAAAAATATTTTCAGTCAGGATGGAGCGAAGTACAACCCAATAACAGTTCCAGTTAATTGATAAGGACTATAAAACAATAAATAGATGATGCTATATACTGAAAGAAGACAATGAATAAATGCAATAACAAAATAAAGAGAACAAGCAATATAGGCAATATGGTACAGTCAGTGCATATATGAAATAAAGAGAAAGAACTATAATATCATATACGGGATGATGTAGTATATGAATTGAAATGGAGAACTGTAACTATTCTAAGTGTTTGAAATAGTAGCTTCGATATGTGATCAGCTTGGGAACATGTACGAGAGCTATATGGCCTGGCTAATCATATGTGAGGTGTATGATTAACACTAACATGATTCTATACTTGTACAATAAGGATATGATTACATTTTTCACTAACTATTTTTCCGCCCCCAACTAGTACAGTGTATCCAACCATGACACGTCACGATACACGAACAATGTCCAATATATCATGTACAAGGTCTAATATCAATGTTGTGTACAACGTCAATACGATAACCAATATAATATTTTATGACTGAAGATCCAATCTAAATACTAGTCAGTGTAGCACAGTGTCAAGAATCAGATGTAACATTTCTAAATACTTGAATTATAGAAATTATTAAATAACAGAAATTATCAGAGAATGTACTCGTATGTGGTCCTGAGCGGGCAATACCAATGTCCTGCTCCTGAAGTCTTACAGAACAATCCAATGGTCCTATATATAAATAATATAATACAGCATCAGCCATTATACTAGCACACACAAACATAATTATGCTGGACTCAGAAACTACGCTAGGGTGGTAACTGGTCAACTAGCAGGGTCAAGTGTGCACGTCTAAATGTACATGTGTCATATCCTCGAATACTGTGCATAACAAGACAGACAACTAACACTAACACAATATCCAATATCCAAATCCCGTGTAGCACTAACACATGGCCTAGTAGGTTAGAGTACACAAGGCAGTGAGTCCAAAATATGTTTAATATATAATTATAGCACCTTAACATATACATAATATTACCCACTACTTATAATTATATTAATACGCTTAGGGTCATGCTTAACATATATAAGTATGTGACACCCACAAGTAACCATTTAATTTTGTCATGCGCCAGTCCCAAAATACCGAGGGACTAGATACGTGGCAATGGCCAGCAACACACACCGATGGGCAAACCCAATTTAATGGACCCATCAGGGTGTACTTAAGCTGTAATACAACAATAAGGGTCTATGCTACTAATCTCATCCATAGAAATAAATATAATCAATATAAAAAATCAAGTCTCAATAAAACATATCACGGGGAATAACCCGATAATAAGTTTGATACATCAATTCAATAAACAGGAAATAATAGAAATAACTGAGTATAGAATAAGCAGATACTCAGAAGAAATCCTCAGCGATCACCTCGTCTTCTGGTACTGGTACAACTCCAATGTCTGCTCCTGCCCCGTATACCTCGGGGTAGATCTCCTCTACTAAACCTGGGGACATAATCCAGATTCCAGGTCCTCAGGGGACATAGCAAGGTACAAGAATAACTCAAGCCAAATAAATGCAGTAAAATAATAAATGAATAGGGTAAACTATGTAACCAGCTATGTGATATGCAAGTGAGAGCATTAATCATACTCAGGCTGAAACTACCATAGGCTCTGTGTTCGGAGAAACCTATAGCAGCTTTTATCTTGAAGGGCCAGAACTTGTGCTAAATCTCTGTGTCAGAGTCTAAGGCACCTCCATAAAACTACATATATATAATATAATCAGCCTTTAATATGGTAATACTCTCTCCACCCAATGTAATCACACGTCTCATGTCCACGATGTCTCATGTCCATGTCACGCAAGATCATGACCTCTAACTGATGCATCGAGTCATAATGATAGCTACGCATATAGAAATATATGTCACAAATCCTGTAACCTATACAAAATTATCATGAATATCTCAGAAAGATTCTGTCTCATGAAGAGTGTCAAGTGTCCTATGGTATGACGTACTTGATAATGCAAGCACGAAGATATATATAGGGTCGCGATATCAATCTCTAGTAACGTTACACGACTCCGCGTACGGCGTCGACACCCGAATGTTATTCGGACGCTAAGCATTGTCACAGGGTCCTAGGTTGAACATTTATATCATATAAATAAATCAAGGGAATAATAGAAAATAAGTGTTGCAAGTATGGCAAGGTACACTTGCCTGGGGTTTGGTTTCTAACTGCTGCTCTGGTATCAGCGAAACCTGCAGGTACTCCTCCGGTTGTTGAAATAAATGTTACCATCATGTTCAGAAGATATCAAATAGCTAGAATTGCCTGTCCATAAGTCCAATTTGGACACAAGGCCAAAAGTAACAGTTTTTGGTCAAAGCGGGGTCCACATGTGGCCCACTTCGCACCGAAAAAGTGCTAGAGACAATATCCTCCAAATTTGTCCAACTTAGTGTCTACAAGTCCAGAATGACGATACGAACCCAACGGAATATCCAGAACTGGATTTCGATGAGCCGATCACAAAATCGTCTGTCAAGTGGAGCCGTGGGGCCCACGATACGGGATTTTGTCAACATTCTCAGAATTGAACCAAACTTGGTCACAGGACCAGTGTATTTCTACGAGTTTGATGGCGCAAGTTTCGTACAAAAATGACGAGCACACACGAAGTTACAACGAGTTTCAGAACCGGACCGATACGGGATGTTGTCAACGGATACATGTTAATTTTGGTGTGCACGCACATCCAAATCAACTTCCGTGAAATCTCATACGTCCGTATTGACGGCGCGCACCTTTCGGTGAAGTTCGTACACGACCAAGTCGCCTTATTTAGCGGGACGCACCCAGTTCTGGAAAAATTAGGATTTTATAAAGACCAAGTTTTTGGTCATTTTTAACCTCAAATAAATTACAAATTACAGCACGATAAATTAAACTAATAAAGGGTTTTAAAACTAGGTTATACGGTCTAAATTACTGTTCAAGTGATTTTTAGAATTAGCTAACAGGTTGCGCGTAAAATGGTCGTGAACTTGGGAGTTCGGGACAAATTCTGAATTTTCAGAAATAGGGATTTATTTTCCTGATTTTGCGTCACAGTTTACGACCGACACAGGACACTATACCCCAAACTATTTATACGGGGTTCGAGAGGGTCACGAGGTTTACGCTTACGATTTGACAGAATGGAAAATGGCTTAACTTACAGGGAATTACATACGCGGGAAGGCGGGTACCTAGCTGATGTTTTTGACAGGTCGACGCGACGAGGCATGGCGGTGGCGACGCTGTATCTACGGCTGGCAGCGACGGAGTTCGCCGGAGGGGCTCAAATTTGATAGGGCTGTCGAGGTTGGAGGGAGACGCCGCTGGGGCTGGGCTAGCGGAGGGATGACTGAGGTGGCCGAAGATGGTGGTGATCGGTGGTGGTTGTGATGGCGGAGAGGGGTCGGCTGGAGGTTTTTATAGGAGGAGAGAGAGGTGGTCGGTCGGCCAGCTGGTGGGGGAGTCGTGCGGGCGGGAAGGTGGAGCGGCGGGAAGTTGACGAGGCAGCGGCGGCGACGGGTGAACGGCCGGGGAGGGGAGGCGATTCGTCGGGGTTAGGGATTGGGTTACTGTAGCGGGCGGGTAGGCGAGTTCGGGTCGATTTCTGGGTTCGGGTCTAGATCCGACCCGACCCATTAAGGTTTAGGTCCGGTTCAGGGTTGGTTCGGTTTGGTTTATTAATAAACAGGTTGTGTTCAGGATTTAAACCAGTTTATTTTGGTTCATTTTGGGTTTAATTAAAAACTAAGTTTTTAGGTCTTTAAAAATAGTTCTGGGGTCCAATAAATTCCAATAAAATTACACTATGTCTAATTATTTATTTTACATCCAAAAATATTATTTTCATAATATTTTAATTTTAATAAAATAACAAAAAATATTTAATACCAGAAAACATTTACTTTAATTAGTTAAAAAATTCCAGAAAAATCCTGAAAATTTGTTTTAAATTCTAAAAAAATCTGGGGGTTTACAATCTACCCCCTTAAGAGGATTACGTCCTCGCAACCAAAGAATAATGAAACATAACCTGTCAGAAGAGATGACACGGTTGCAAAATATGTTTGAAAACATGACACAAAGAAAGAATCATGATCAAGAAAAATTGAAGGATGAGGGTTAATCAAAACACCTAGGGAAGGAATAATATATTTCCCTAGACAATGAAAGTTAGGTAATTCAAGAGTAAAGAAATCTAGATAGAGCAAGGAAATCTACAGCTTAGGAAAACTAAGTTATTAATTATTAACAAGTTCAAAATACTAGGTTTAAGGCTAAGGTCATGAACTAACAGGCACGTGCTAAAGCAATCTAGGAATAGACATCAATGAATAACTTAAATCTTATGCATATTAGCTACTCCACGAGTCTGTGCGTCCTCCATTGTCATCACAAAAGCTTGTCCGCGTCCTTGTGGTGGTGCCCTCTACTGTTGCTGGACTTGCTGGAAGAGTGCTGCTCGTGGTGACAAGGGTGGCCTCGGTTGATATCCTCTTGGTGTTGGTAGAGCTTGTCGAATTTCTATTGGTGCTCCTTCTTGACGCTCAGGACAATCCCTTACCGAATGCTGACGGGATCCGCATGATAAACACAATCCCAATCTACGTCGACATTCTTTGGCGAGATAGCCTGCTTTGCCACAGTAGTGACAAGTAGGAAGGACTATTACTAGTGGTGTAGATGCTCTCTGTTGTGGATTCATCTGTTGTCGCTTTGCAGACTCCTCTTGTGATGATCTGATTGGTGCTGATATGAACGGCCGTTTTAGGTTGGACTCCCTTCTGGTGATGCGCTCCATGCGTCGAGCTGTAGCAAGAAAATTCGAGTATGAAGTAGGTACAACGGATTCGATCAATCTCTGTAGCTCAAAGTTTAGTCCGTCGAAGAACTTCTCAGCCTTCTCCTCTTCTGTTGGGATCAGGAAAGGGGCAAAGTGACTCAGACGAATAAAATCCGTATTGTACTCTTCCACTGTCATACTGTCTTGGGTGAGGCGATTGAACTTGTCCCGAAGTTCTGATCGAGCAATAAATAAAATATACATCTCCTGGAAAAGTCTAGAGAACTCTTCCTAAGTGACTCGGTCTGGTCCGAGTCATCTCTCCTCAGATAGCCACCAATGATGTGCATTGCCCGTCAACTGCATCCGGACAACAGTCATCCAACGTTCCCTTGGAAGCTCAGCTGCTTCTAATTGATGTTGAGTATTTGTGAGCCACTCATGAACTTTAGTGGGCTGCTCCTTGCCAGAAAAGGTGCGGGACTTTAGCTGGCAAAAATTGGTGATAGAGCCCATCGATGGTCATCGTGCTGGTAGATTCGCCTACTCCAATACGATTACTAGGCTGTTCCTCAAGTTCTCCACCTTGTGACGCAGAGCCTCTTGTTGAACCTGCTATTGGGCTTGCATCATTGCATAGAACATTTGAAACATCTGCTGCCCGTCCATAGCCTACCTTTATGGGAATATAGGCATTGGTAGAGTGAACTACGGCGGAGGTGGAATGTCATCATGCCGAAACCTTGAAGTATGCTGGCCCGTTTGATTTCTTTGAGCTGATTGTCCTCTATCTTTCGGTGTCACTCCATCATCATAAGTGACCATAATACCTTGTGGTGTTCCTGTAGGAGTCTCGTCGCTTGCTGGTGGATCAATTTCTCTGCATCCAAAATAAACTATAAGAGACGCACAGAGGAATCAAGGCAGGATGCAAGTCAAGAAATTAATTCGAATCCGATATAGATATCAAGAACGATTCAATCAAGTGGATGAGATCCTAAAACTTATCCTATCCTTGTCGCAGGCTTGCTCAGTCCCTTAGTTGAACCCGAAACAATTTAGTCGTAGACCTGTATGGGCCACCACAAAAATTATGTCATGCCCCAGTCCCAAAATACCGAGGGACTAGACACGTGGCAATGGCCAGCAGCACACGCCGATGGAAAAAATCCAATTTAATGGACCCATCAGGGTGTACTTAAGCTGTAATACAATAATAAGGGCCTATGCTACTCACAGAAATAAATACAATCAATATGAAAAATCAAGTCTCAATAAAATATATCTCAGGGAACAACCCGATAATAAGTTTGATACATCAATTCAATAAACAGGAAACAACAGAAATAACTGAGTATAGAATAAGCAGATACTCAGAAGAAATCCTCAGCGATCACCTCGTCTTCTGGTACTGGTACTACTCCAACGTCAGCTCCTGTCCCGTATACCTCGGAGTAGATCTTCTCTGCTAAACTTGGGGATATAATTCGGATTCCAAGTCCTCAGGGGACATAGCAAGGTACAAGAATAACTCAAGCCAAATAAATACAGTACAATAATAAATGAATAGGGTAAACTATATAACCAGCTATGTGATATGCAAGTGAGAGCATTAATCATACTCAGGCAGAAACTACCATAGGCTCTGTGTTCGGAGAAAGCCATAGCAGCTTTTATCTCGAAGGGCCAGAACTCGTGCCTAAGCTCTGTGTCAGAGTCTAAGGCACCTCCATAAAACTACATATATATAATATAATCAGTCTTTAATATGGTAATACTCTCCCCACCCAATGTAATCACACGTCTCATGTCCACGATGTCTCATGTCCATGTCACGCAAGATCATGACCTCTAACTGATGCATCGAGTCATAATGATATCTATGCATATAGAAATCTATGTCACGAATCCTTTAACCTATACAAAATTATCATGAATATCTCAGAAAGATTCTGTCTCATGAACAGTGTCAAGTGTCCTATGGTATGACGTACTTGATAATGCAAGCACGAAGAAATATATAGGGTCGCGATATTAATCTCTAGTGACGTTACACGACTCCGCGTACGACGTCGACACCCGAATATTATTCGAACGCTAAGTAATGTCACACGGTCCTAGGTTGAACATTTATATCATATAAGTAAATTAAGGGAATAATAGAAAATAAGTGCTGCAAGTATGGCAAGGTACACTTGCCTGGGGTTTGGTTTCCAATTGCTGCTTTGGTATCAGCGGGATCTGCAGATACTCCTCCGGTTGCTGAAATAAACGTTACCATCATGTTCAGAAGATATCAAATAGCTAGAATTGCCTGTCCATAAGTCCAATTTGGACACAGGGGCAAAAGTGACAGTTTCTGGTCAAAGCAAGTTCCACATGTGGCCCACTTCGCACCGAAAAATGTGCCAGAGATAATATTCTCCAAATTCGTCAAACTTAATATCTACAAGTCCAGAACGATGATACGAACCTAACGAAATATCCAGAACTGGATTCCGATAAGCCGATCACAAAATCGTACGTCAAGTGGAGCCGTGAGGCCCGCGATACGGGATTTTGTCAATGTTCTCAGAATCGAACCAAACTTGGGTCACAGGACCAGCGTATTGGTACGAGTCCGATGGCGCAAGTTTCGTTTTGAAACAACGAGCGCACACGAAGTTACAATGAGTTTCATAACAGGGTCGATACGGGGTGTTGTCGACGGATACGTGTTGATTTCGGTGTGCACGTACATCCAAATCAACTTCCGCAAAATCTCACATGTCCGTATTGACGGCATGCACATTTTGGTGAAGTTCGCACATGACCAAGTTATCTCGTTTAGCGGGGCGTACCCAGTTTCGAGGAAATTAGTGTTTTATAAAGACCAATTTTTTGGTCATTTTTACCCTCGAATAAATTACAAATTACAGCATGATAAATTGAACTAATAAAGGGTTTTAAAACTAGGTTATACGGTCTAAATTATTGTTCAAGTGATTTTTAGAATTAGCTAACAGGTTGCGCGTAAAATGGTCGTGAACTTGGGAGTTCGGGACAATTTCTGAATTTTCAGAAATAGGGATTTATTTTTTTGATTTTGCGTCGCAGTTTGCGACCGACACAGGAAGCGATACCCCGAACTATTTGGACGGGGTTCGAGAGGGTCACGAGGTCTACGTGTACGATTTGACAGAATCGAAAACGTCTTAACGTACAGCAAATTACATATACGGGAAGGCGGGTACCTAGCTGATGTTTTCGACAGGACAACGCAGTGAGGCACGACTGTGGCGGCGCTGTGTCTGCGGCTGGCAGCGACAGAGTTCGCCGGAGGGGCTCGGGTTTGATGGGGCTGTCAAGGTCGGAGGGAGTACCACCGGGGCTGGGCTAGCGAAGGAACGACGGAGGTGGCCGAAGATGGTGGTGATCGGTGGTGGTTGTGATGGCGGAGAGGGGTCGACTGGGGGTTTTTATAGGAGGAGAAGGAGGTGGTCGGTCGGCCGTTGCAGGGAGGGAGAAGGGCGGACGGCCGGTGGGGGAGTCATGCTGGCGGGAAGGCGGAGCAGCGAGAAGTTGACGAGGCAGAGGCGGCGACGGGTGAACGGCCGGGGAGGGAAGGCGATTCGTCGGGGTTAGGGATTGGGTTACTGTAGCGGGAGGGTAGGCGGGTTCGGGTTGGTTTCTGGGTTCGGGTCTGGATCCGACCCGACCCATTAAGGTTTGGGTCCGGTTCAGGGTTGGTTTGGTTTGGTTTATTAATAAACCGGTTGGGTTCAGGATTTAAACCGGTTTATTTTGGTTCATTCTGGGTTTAATTAAAAACTAAGTTTTTAGGTCTTTAAAATTAGTTCTGGGGTCCAATAAATTCCAAAAAAATTACACTATGTCTAATTATTTATTTTATACCAAAAATATTATTTTTATAATATTATAATATATATTAAAATCACAAAAATTATTTAATACCAGAAAATATTTATTTTAATTAGTTAAAAAATTCCAGAAATTTCCTGAAAATTTGTTTTTAAATTCTGAAAAAATCTGGGGGTTTACAAATTTCTATAAGTTAATAATAAATCTAATTACTATTAAACCTAATTACTATTGAAGAACTTATTAAACAAAATTACCATTAATACTAATTACTATTTAAGTAATTATGAAACATAATTATCATTAATACTAATCATGCACACACATATACTAATTATTTGGTTCACTAACATAGGGTCACACAACGCACATGTGTACATACTAGTTATTAGGGTACTAACATAGGGTCATGCAATCCTATCAACTAAACTATCACGAAGCAATACACTAATCCCTAACACTATTCATACATGCACATAAAATCAAAAGAGAAGGCAATTCGAACCTTGGCCTTGGCGTGCACGTGCACGAAGGGGTGACTCTGCTATGGGTCATCTCCGACGAGGGTGATTCGGCTGTGCATGAGGTCGACGGGATCGGTGATGGCGTCGTGCCGTCGGGGTGATCGATGAGATGATGATGGTGATGATGATGATAATGGTGATGATGATGATGATGATGGTGATGATGTTGATGATGATGATAGTGATGATGTTCCAGGGATGGCCGGAGAGGAGCGGCTCAGGCGAGGGAGGTTGCTCAGGCGGGGTTGCTTCTCATAGATGGCCGGGATCGGCTCAACGTGATGGTGTGTTGTGAGGGTGATGAGGAGGCTGATGTGGGGTTGTTATGACGAGGATGGGGACATCGAGGGATCGACGATGGCGAGGGGAGGAGGTCGTGGAGTGAAGCTGTGGTCCTGACCGGAGAAGGGTGGCGGTGTGAAGTCGGGCGTGATGGTGTGATGCTACTGTGCTCAGGCGGGTGGACGACCGGAGGTGGGAGGAGGAGAACAGGGAAGAGGGGACTACGGTGGTCGTGTGACTGCTGCTGCCGGGGTCGTGCTCGACGGAGGAGGTCGGAGAAGAGAGGGGGAGGGTGGTGGTGTAGATGCTGCCAGAATCGTGGGTGTTGGAGCTGTGGTCGACGGTGGAGTTGGAAAGGAGAGGAAGTCGAGGGGAAGTTGAGGAGAACGGTGGCAGGATCGGTCATGGTGGAGTTGGTGCAGGCGATTGCGGGTGGCTGCTCCGACGGAGAGTCGGGGAAGAGATGGATGTGGGGGTGCTCAGTGGTTCAGTCGGCGGTCGGGGGTGTCGGGGTTGGCTCGGTGGTGATGGGGACGGTGGTGTTGGTCGTGAGGAGGTCGTCGGGTTGTATGCTCCGACGGAGATGGTGGGCAGTCGGCGTGAAGTAGAGGAGAACGGGAAAAAGGAGGCTGCTGTGGAGGAGACAGTCGGTATAGCTCGGGAAGTCGGGGACGGAGGCGGCTGCAGAGGTAGAGACTCGATGGTGATCACCGGAGGGAGGAGAGGAATGGAGAGGGTGATGGTGATGATGAATAGTTTAGGGTTAGGGTTCGGTTATAGGAAGAATGGTAGTGATGATATAGAAAAAATAATGGAAAGGAAGAGTTTTCATGAGGAGAAAGAAGATGGTGATGCTAGCCTAGGGATTAGGGCCGACCATGTGCTCATTGGGATGGGGTTGGCTCCTTGGGAAAGGGGTGAGGATGAGGGATTATATAGGATGGTGTGTGGTGTAGATTATGCTCCATTTTGAATGAAGGGCCAGGATTAAACATGAAGGAAAGTGCACAACAAAAAGGGGGGAGAGAGAGAGAGAGTGTTGGACTGGTCAATGAGGGAGGGAGTTGGTTCTTCATGTGTTGGATCCAATAAGAGGTGGACACCTCATCGCACTTTTGCATAAAAGTCCTCAACAATTGAAAAATTGCATAGAAAGTAGAAATTTGGATTAAATAAGGGAAAATACCATGTTTGGTTTAATGTAGTGGCTAAAAAGGGTGTGTGGTATTTAGTATGAGCCTTGAGGGTGTGAATGGGGGTTTGGTTTGGTTTGGATCTAGTTTTGGGTTAAGTTGGGTCCTTACACTAATTTTATTAAAATTAATGTAAATGGTGTTCTAAAATTAATTGGAAGTACATGGGGCTATAGGTAGGACATAAGTGTCATAGACGTAGAAGACTTAGAGTAGAATATTGTCATAATTTGGGTTGCACAAAATGGGTCAAGATTCTGTCTCCAATTTTGATTGGAACGCACAAAGATGCAAAATTAGATTTATTTGGAATTAAAAATAAACATCTGCGACGAATATTATGTGACTAAAATAAAGTACAAAAGAGCATATTTATGAGTTACACAAGGGTCAGAATGGAAGACGGGTACGTCTAGAATAAGGGAGTAAAATTTGTTGAAAGGCAAAAGCTATTATAGCGCTCCTAATAACGAAGCAACGGTAAGGCACAACAATTAAATAAAATCACAATAATAAATTACAACCTCAATAATTAATCCTAAAAATACTAATTAAAATCCATAATCCTAAAATTTGGTTAGAGGTTCATTTAGTGGATTTCTAGGTCTGGTTTATTAACCCATACATTAAAGAACACAATATATATAATATATATATACACACATATCATGCAATTATTTAAAATAAATATACACAATACTTATAATAGATAAAAATGATAAAATTATCCCTATTTTAGAATGTGGTAGTGACAGATCCAACCCTACCCGACCCTACCCTACCCGCTAACCTACTCTCCCCACAGCACCCGCACGACGCCCCCCCGTTCCCGAAACCCCCGCAACACCCCCCCATTCCTCCATATATACACCATCCACCACCACCCGCATCTCTCCAACCTCCACACGACCTCGGACGGCCACCGCCGTACGTCGTACGCCGCCGACAAACGCTGCCGCAGACTCGCCCCTTTCACGAGCAGTAGTCAAGCAGCGAGGTATGCCTCTTCCCACTCATGTATCTCCCTGTATATTAATCCAAATGTTATTCTGTCAAATTCTATGTGAAGACCACATGACCTCTCGAACCCTGTATAATTAGTTTGGGGTTTCATTTCCTGTGTCGATCATAAATTGTGACACAAAACAGAAAAAATAACCCAATTTCTGGTTCTGGAAACTGTCCCGAACTCCTATATTCATGACCATTTTTCTCCCAACCTAGTTAATATTGTTAAATTCTACTTGAATAGTAAATTAGACAACATAACCAAGTTTTAAATCCAATAATTAGTTTATTTTAATTTGTTGTAAGTCGTATTTTATTCGCGGATGAAGTTGACCAAAAACTTGGTTTTCAAAATCCAAGTTTTTTCAAAATTGGGTGCATCCCGCTAAATGAGACGACTTCGTTGTGTGCGAATTGTATCAAAAGGTGCGTATCGTCAATGCAGACGTATGGGATTTCGTGAAAGTTGATTTGGATGTGCGTGCACACCGGAATCAACGCATATCCGTCGAAAATGCTCCGTATAGACCGTGCTGACACTCAATGTAACTTCGTGTGTAGTTATCATTTTGCAACGAAACTTGCGCCATCGGATTCACAGTATTAAGTTGGTCCAGTGACCCAAGTTTGGTTCGATTCTGAGAACGTTGACAAAATCCTGTTTTGTGGGCCCCTCGGCTCCACTTGGCAGGCGATTTTATGATCGACTTATTGGAATCCACTTCTAGATGTTCCGTTGGGTTCACATTATCGTTCTGGACTCGTAGACACTAAGTTTGACAAATTTAGAGAACTTTGTCTCTGGCATATTTTTCGGTGCGAAGTGGGCCACATGTGGACCCCGCTTTGACTAGAAACTATTAATTCTGCCCTGTGTTCAAATTGGACTTATAGGTAGTCAATCATAGCTATTTCATCTATTCTGAGAGTGGTAGTAATATTTGTTTCAGCATCCGGAGGCGTTCCTGGAGATTTTGCTTTTACCGGAGCAACTGAAGGAGTTCAAACCCCAGACAAGTGTACCTTGCCAATTTGCAGTATTTCCTGTTATATTATTTGCTTGATTTCTTTCTATATATATATATATAATCTTGAGATATACATATTCAACCTAGGACCGTGAGACATTGCTTACGTCCGAACAAGATTCGGGTGTCGACGTCGTACGCGGAGTCGTGTAACATCATTTAGATTGTTGATTCCACGATCCTATTTTTCGTGCTTGCTTTATCAAGTATGTCATACCATATGATACTTGATACTATTCATGAAACATAGTCTTTCCTGAGTATTCATGGTGATTCTGTATAGGCTTACATGATTCGTGACATAGATCATGCATATACATAGATATTATTATGACTCGCTATACTAGCTAGAGGTCATGATCTTGCGTGTTATGGACATGAGATATCGTGGACATGAGACGTATGATTACATTGGGTAGGGAGATACATACAGGCTACATGCTGATTATATTTATATATATTTATTATTGCGGTGCTTTAGCCTCTATATCAGAGCTTGGCCTATTACGTGATATTACTGCTACCGGCTCTCCGACACAGAGCTTGTAGTGGTCTCAGCCTGAGTACTAGTGATGCTCTCATTTGCATATCACATAACTGGTTACATAGTTGCCCTGTTGATATTTATTTTTATATACTGTATTTTATTTGGCTTGAGTTATTCTTGTACCTTGCTATGTCCCCTGAGGACCTGGATCTGGATTATGTCCCCAGGTATAGTAGAGGAGATCTACCCCAAGGTATACGGGACAGAAGAAGACACTGGAGCAGTACCAACACCAGAGGACAAGGTGGTGCCAGAGGATTTCTTCTGAGTATTTGCTTTATATACTCAGTTATTTCTGTTTCTAGTTTCTCTATTTTCTGTCTCTTGGATTACTGCACTAAACTTATTATCGGGTTATTCCCCGAAACACTTTTTATTAAGACTTGTTGTTGGATTATATTTCTCTTTGATTAGTCTGACAATTAAATTATGTTTACCTTCTGTGGATGAGATTAGAATTAGACTGTCACATGTATCGTAGTCCATTATATTTGTTTTACAGCTCAAGTACACTCTAACGGGTCCATTAAATTGGGTTTGCCCATTGGAGTGTGCTGTTGGCCATTACCACGTGGCTAGTCTCTCGGTATTTTGGGACTGGGGCGTGACATAATTTTTTTGGTGGCCCATGTATAGTTTCGTTCCTCCTATTCGGGGAGCGCGGCTAAGAAATACTTGGTATCGTTCGATTGAGACAGATTGAATCAAGATTCTTTCCTCGTTATGGATTGGTTTATTCGGAATTAGGTCCCATATTCAATGGATCATACCTCAAGAAAGGACTTGGCGGCAGAGTCGAGAGAGGCCTTTCTGTTGCGCTGGTTTCCTTGCCCGTTTTTGATGCCGTTTGGTTGCTTTCTTGTTCGTTTTATTACTTGAGTTTTCTTGAACGGTTTTGATGGATTTTATTGCCTTCGTTATTAGGATTTCGTATTTCATATCAAACCTTTGGAGACCAAAGCAGGAGATATTAATCATCTATTGGTGCGTGCAGGTGATCGGGTAGGCGACGCGCAAGCGGAGTCTGGAAGATCTCCCATTTTCTCTCCTAGTTTACCAACTTGTGAGTGGCTTTACTTCGATTAGCTCCCTTCTTCCAAGTCTTCACTCTTAATAAATTGAATCATCTGTGCATTCCGCTCCAACGATACCAAAATATAGAATAAATTGAGTCAAATGAAAGAAGAGTTGGACTTGAAACACTTATAATGCTTGTCGCCTAAAATTCTCAACGACCACATTGATGCGTGCTTGTCCGTTGTGCATTTACATATATTCATGTTTCAGTGGTAGCAAAAACTTATTCTATATAACTGTACAGATGTATTATGCAAATAATTGAAATACAATCACTTGAACAAGTAGACTATGCCAAATGCTCTATGCTGAAGTAGATATGTACATTCTTTGGCTTGGAATGCTTTACTTATTAACTTAGTGTCAGTGCATGGTTCGTTGGACAACTTGTGCACAAGGTTTAGTTCCTGCGAATGGTGCCCGGGATACTGGGGCTGATTCATTCCGGGCAAAACTCGGATAGCTACGCTAGCAAGCCTAGCACGGGTAATACGGGGGCCTTGTAGCGGGGCTTGCTACCCGAGCTGCAAGGGTCACCGTCTTACTGTAGCTATTGTCCACGGTGACAATGATATGCCATGACCCAATGTATATATTTCTGCATTGTTTGCTCAAACTAATGATGTCTTTGTTGCAGGGAAGGACATGGTAAGTATTGTACAGGCAGTTCAGACGGGAAGGTAAAAGTCACCAAACGGTGGCATATTTATTTCTGTAAAGTGCATACTCAATGCTTGCATGTAAAATGAACTAGGGCAAGATAGAAAGTCCACAAATAATTTGTATACTTCATATAAACAACTCTGGATTTGGTTAGTTGGGTTAGCTTGCCCTCACCGGTACTTATCAAAGTACTGACCCTCGTTGCAGTAGGTTCCCCGAGCCCGAGCGACGCGACGAGGAGCTGAAGCTTTCTTCCCCAACCAGTCCAGTATTCGACGTGCCCCGTTCATGACTTTTAGAGTTTGTACAAAGCACCCAGAGCTCGTGTAACCCTTTTATGCAGCTCCGAGGCAAGGCGATAGCTTCGCCAGCAGGTGTCTATTATGTTTTAAAGTTTTAGTAAAGGATATGATGTATGGAACAACTATCTCATTTTATATCCAAGTTGTAAGCCCGTGTGGCATCCGTATCGCTTTTGGGTCAAGAGTCTGTAACCAGATATTCATTATCAATAAAAAAAAAACTTTTCTATCCCTCAAATGTGTGTTATCTTATTTGCATACTCTGTTGTATGTGTTCTAAAGTATATCATTATGCCTATGCCTTGTACACGCGCGCCCTACGCGTGCATGGCATCACGTCCGGGGGACGATTATCGATTTAGCAAAATTGGGACGTGACATATTAGTATCTGAGCCAAAGCTTCAGATTCTTTAATCTCGTGTTAGAAGGTTTTCTTAAGTTGACCCTGTCCCCCCCCCCCCCCCCCGAGTTGAACTCTTGAAATCGTTTGAGAAAAATAAGATGTGTTCCATACAGTGAGTCCGTAAGTTCCTTGTTTTAGCAGGAATGGCTCAAACCCAAGCAATAAGGCAAGTTGATGCAAGTACTTCTGGCACTTCGGCTAGTTCTGAGAGCCAACGACCTGCGCCCTCCGTCGGTCCGATTGAACGAATAATGCAAATGCTAGAGGCGCAACGAAAGAGGGATGAGGCCTAACAGGACAATTTCGAGAAAATTCTAGAAGCCCGATTTGAGGTCCAGCAGAAGCAGGTGGACGCGCTGCAACAAATTATTTAGACCTTGGCTTCCAACCATTCCGTAACGACAGTAGCGGCACCGGTGGAGCCACCAACAGACGAAGTCAAAGTACCCCGAACCACAAAGAAGAAGGATGTGACTGCCTTCGACTTTGTCGACTTTAAAAAGGTTTGCAACACGTCCTTCTGTGGCACTGAGGATCCCGTTGTGGCTCTAGATTGGTTGGCCGAGCTTGAGGATCACTTTAAACTCCTAGAAGTACCTGATGACAAGCAAGTCGCATGTGCCCAACTCCAGCTTCGTATTAACGCGATGTGCACCGCAGATCTCTCTTCGCAGACGGTGATGGCGAGATGATCCCTTGGTCCACCTTCCGTGGCGTATTCGAAGAGGAGTTTATCCCCCCACCCATTCGTCGTCAGAAAGAGAATAATTTCGTGCCTCTGCAACAAGGGAGCATGATAGTGAAGCAATATGCCGCAGATTTCAACCGGTTGGCCAAGTTTGCTAGTTTATATCTGTCTAATGCATAGTCGAGCCAGACGATTTGAAGGCGATCTACGACCTTCCATTCACACGCACGTAGTCGCTCCACAGTACGAGACGATGAGGGAATTCCTTAATCATGCCCTTGTCCTGGAACCGCAATATCCTTCCACTACTGCCGGCACTGTGCAATATTCTTAACATAAGCGCTCTAGTAATACAAGAGGAAACAATGCTAATAAGCGTCTAAATAATGGCGATAACCAGGGCAATAATACAGGGGGAAATCAAGGGCAACGCTATGCAAATTACAACCGTACAGGGCACCATGCTAGCGAATGTCAAAATCAGGGGTGCTTCAACTGTGGTCAGCTGGGCCATTATGCTCGAGACTATCTTGATCATCCAAACCGAGTCCCTCCGCACCGAGCAGAGCAGTATAATTTCGTTCAGGGACCCTAAGCTAATTGACCTGCGCAACAATATGAGCATCATCCGAACACTGGGGGTCGGGTTTATGCCTTGATGAGGGACGAGGCGCTCGCCTCAAACACCGTAGTGTCAGGTATGTTGCTATTTAATAATGACCTGCACGAGTACTATTTGATTTTGGTGCCACACATAGTTTTGTATCAACAAACTTTGCTAGGGAGCACAAATTCATTCAGATACCGTTAGGCCTAAGGCTTAGCGTCAATACCCCGTAGGGCATGGACTTGCCTGCCGATTCAGTTTGTCGAGACGACTGCATTTGTATCGGAGGAAGAAAATTATCACTTGATGCGATAGTTCTAGACATAAGGGACTATGATCTTATTCTCGGGATGGATTGGATTGGCTCAGCGCTTGCTCAGCTACCATTGATTGTGCGAAAAAGAAAGTCATATTTTGTCTACCTAGTGAGATCAAATTTTGAAATACGTGCAGTCCACAGTCAAAAGCGTCGAATGTCTGCATGGTGATCTCAACAATGTCTGCTCGACGGATGATTCACTCCGGCTGTAAAGGATACTTGGCGTCCGTTCGAGACACTCAGCAATATTGCGCAAACATTTAGTCTATTCCCGTTGTGGTAGATTTTCTTGATATATTTCCAGATGAGTTGCCCGGCATGCCGCCCGATCAAGAGATAGATTCACTATAGACACATTTCCAGCAAAATAGGCTTCTACACCTTTGAATGGGTTAAGGTCATCTACCTCTATTTTGACTTCTCTCCTATTGTTCACATATTTGAAACATTGATGTAGGGTAAAGGGTACAATTTTATGCTCGTGTATCCAAGGTCGTCCCAAAAAATGTTATACGATAGGTCAGAGTCAATCACATAGAATGTGACTTCAGTACGTAGATCGTCTATCTGAATTTTTAGGTGTATCTTTCCCAGCAGTTTACTCCTTCCAGTATTGAAGCCTATAATGGTAGTGCTAGTAGCAGACATGTTATGCATTGGTATATTTAATCCTCTCAGTAGGCTTTTAGGAATGATGCTGAGTGAAGAACCAAGTCGATGTAAATTCGGTTTACCTTAATAGATTCGATGTAACCGGTATAATACAGAGGTTTATCATGCTGATTATCTTTGAGTAGCATGTCATCTTGCTTGAAGGTGATGTTAGAAATCTTCTCGATCATGCTGTGGCATTGAGGAAACCCTAATGACTCTTCATCAGGAGTCTTGAGTTGAGCTAAGCATGAGTCTGCCTATATCAGAGCTTCGCTCAAAGCTTCACGAGTCTTCTTCGCCAAACGAAGTAACTCGGATATGGAAAGTTGGGCTGGAGTATTGGCCAGTTATGCCAATATGTCAAAATTGTAGGGCTTTTCAAGTCCTTGAGGTAAATTCTTCTTCAGGGATTTGTCGAAGTGTACTTCCTTTTATTTTTCTTTCTCTGCCGTAATAGGCTTCGAAGGACCAGGTTCAGTTATGACCAGAGCAACCAGAGTTTACGAAGCAGGACGAGTGTCAGGAACATCTTCCGGGACATATTCATAAGTTTTATGATAATCTTTGCCGGACCTCGTATCAGTCATGGCTTCTTCTTCGGGCATCAAAGAAAGAAGCACCATGTTACAAGACTTGAGTTTCTTTTTATCATGCCTCTGCTTGGAGCGAGTTTGTGGGCTAGTTTTATCGTAACCTAATCCACTACAGGATTTGTTGGACTGTCCTTGGAGTTGTAGAGGAATACATTGTCCCTTGTAAAAGTTTAAACCTTCAGCTTTTTGGAAGTCATACCCCATGTGTCGCTTCAAGCGTACAGATTGTTAGATGTTGTCACGCCCAGTCCTAAAATACGTAGGACTAGGAATACGTAAGCATGCCAGCCGTATATATACGAAAACTCTGATATATGGAAACCATAATACATACGTACGCTGTATTAAGAATAATAATTCATAAGTGGTATATAATGTCACAAGTCACAAGCAATACTAATCTCATCCACAAAACCAAATAGAAATGGATAATCAAATATGTCACTGAACCAAAGATGAAATAGTCAAAATGAATTCATGGTTGGGTAGAGACAAATCTACTATCAAACTAGGATATAAAAGAAAATATAATACGTACATCATCTAATGATCAGAGAGGCTTGAAGGAAAGACCTCCTCAAAAGAGAACAGAGAACGAAGTAACAAGTCTTGATCCGTACTTCTGCAAATAGTCAAGATCATCAACACCTAGAAATAGACCAGGTCCTCAGAGGGACGTAACAAGATACATAGAAGCATGTCAATCATAAACTGAATATAAACATATGTATTGGGTAAACTAACCAAGCTACGTGCATGCAATAGAGGTTAACCTTCGCATGAATGGGCTGTCTGGCTAAAATAGGATCGACATAGACTCCTCCGAGACTAGAGGTCTATATGTATATAATATATCCAATCATATGCATAGACTGAAAAGAATCCCCTGATGGCAAAGGCCAACTAATCTCATATAAATCCATGGTCGTCAACCCTTATTTATCTCAGAGCCTACGGTCACAGAAAAGTGTAAAGTAGCCCAAATAACTCGTGTATATCCTCCCCACATAAACGATTGTCCGAATCATATCCATGAAATGACACGTCCAGTTCCTCACCACTAAGTCCATGAATGCACCTAAATAACAAACTATGACTATGCCGACACATGCCCGTTCATACTGATGATTATTCGAATACGACAGTATGTGCTCTCTCACATGTATCATACATTCGTGTATGTACAAGTACGTGCCAAGGTCATGGAGATATAAGGATACCTCACAATTATAGGATGATCACATAACTCTAGGTCAATATGCATAATAAACAAAATAAAGATAACGTAATTCGTCGTTGCATCCAAGTCTATCATGGAAGCATAGTTTTATAGAAAATAACTAAGTAAATAAGTAACCTAAATGCAACATGCTATAAAAATATAAATAAACAATCATCATGTCAAGGTATACTTGCCTAACAGTCCCGAAGTTGCTCTCAAGTCTTAATCCAAGGCCTAATCAAGAACACATATACAAATAGAAAAATAATAATTAACCATATATGAATTACCCTAATATTTGGTTCCAACGTGTTATAAGTGCATTATCTAATCTATGCTTGCTAGTATACAACTCCTTTTATTTCTACCATGGAACATATCTAACTAACATCCTACCATTATATTATACTAAATCTAAAATGTTTAATATTCTAAAAATATTTATAAATATATAAAAAGAACCAACCCAACATCTTTGCATGCCAAAAAGTCTCTACAGACAACAACTAGTTATTCTAGGCAACTACACCACGTAGTTTATGCATGCAACTACCCTATTAACGTCAAAATATCATTAATAATAAAATAATATATTAAATATTATGTAATTTTAATATATTAAATTTTGAAATTTATTTACATAATTAAAATATGGCAACCTTCGAAGAACTACAACTAATATTGATGCATCGTGTCCGTGTCTAGGTTGTTCAGCAACTAGGGGTAGTTTTGAACATAAAATTATGGTTTCACATGCATAAAAATATTTCTAATCACCATATAACATTAAAATGTCTCTAAAAAAGTTTTTATTTCATGGAAAAATATGAAAATGATCAGAGCTGAAAAACTTACACGTACGTGATTACGTTGAGGACTTTTTTCGCGACTGTGGCCAAACGGAGTACCAAACGAACTCCAAACTTCACAAAACTCAACAGAGAACTATGGAACTTCAAATAGATGTAAAAGATATAGTTTTGGGGGTGTTTTGAGGTATTTTTACTGTTTTGAATAGCAACAGAACTCGACAGCCAAAAAGGGGTCTTCGGGTGCAAAGGGGTCGACCAATTGGTGGCCTAGAGGTGCATGGGGTGCGTGAAGCTGTAGTGAAGGGAGAGGAGGAAGATGAGATGTAAAAAAATATGGGTGATCTGATTTGGTCATTCATGAAGGAGGAGGGGGCATCTAGGGCTTTGGGAAAGGAGAAGAGCACATATATATATATATATATATATATATATATATATATATATATATATATACTAGTTTGTTGGGCCTATAGATGTTGGTTATTTGGAGTTGATTTGGGCCCAAAAGAGAAGTTTGTTTGATGGCCCATTAAGGTTTTTTAGGCCTCTAATGATCCTTGGGCTCATTATTTAATTAATTATTTTAATTAAATTAAGGTGCACAAAAGATATGCAAGGATTCAGTTTCCAAAAATAAAAATTGGGTATTTAAAACTAGGATTCGAACTATGTGATGTTTATAAAGTATACAAAAAATTTAATAAATGGGACACCCTTAACGTAGTAATATTAGGTCCAGTTAGACTCATGGATATGAGGTTGGTTGGACGAAAATGGTTGGCGTTGCACATTAAAATCGTACTCACCGGTTAGGTGCTAAATTGCCAATTTCTAGATTTTGTGTTGCAAAAGTTGTTCAACCAAAATGAAGCATAGGAATATAATTTTAGGAGTACAAATCAATTCATTGGCCTAATTGGGCTCGTCTAAGTCTAGTATGCAAAGTTGGTTGGAAGGTAAGGGCTAGTGTTGTACTAAAAATCTCAAGACTATGACAAATAGTTTGCATAGTTCAATAAATTACCAAATAATATTTTAATAATAATAATAATTTCTAATTACCAAAATAATTCTATATAAAAATTAGGGTGCTCACAGTTGTATTGATGAAATCGGGGACGATCCTCCTCAAGCACTTGAGTTGAGGTTAATGCTCTAATTATTGTGGCAGAAGGATGAGAAATTTGTGTAGGAACACCTTCATAAGCAATAATAATTTATTGTGCCCTATACAACGGAACACTGTCAATCATGGACCATTGCTGGTGTGTCAAACGAAGCTTGCGAGTAGAGCTTGGTGGGGTTATGTTAATATTTTGAAATCTGATCTCGAGAGATACGTCTTCTTGATAATTGTCTTGATCTCTGTCCGAAAGATGATATGAAGTAATCATATTTCATGATTTATACTTCTTACCCTTCTTAAATTTTTAGTTGGAAGATGCTGCCCCTGGTCCCAATCTGACAGAAGGTCGGGATTAATCCACATAATCTCGCCCTAATCTATGGTAAGAGGCACAAATCCCTTTTTTGACTTTAAGGAGGCGGGAGATTTACTACCTCCATCGTAGTTCGAGGTATTGAAATGACATCGTTTGGGACTTCTTGTGCTGGAAAGTCACCGAATTGAAGAGATACCATATTGGCGGTGACCGTCTTCTTCTCATTGTGAAGGGTAATAGCTTTAGTATCTATCAACTGTTGAAATTTTTTTTCAAGATATAACAAGTCTTGGTAGGATGATGTACATACCGTTGGTATAAGTAATACTTTGAGTCATCTATTTTATCGGCCTCATTTGGTCGTTTGATGTCAGGCAACTATAACTTTTTGCTTTTTATCAAGCATTCAAAAATGTTGTTGATATCGCTCTCGTCAAAGAAATTTTCTTTCTTAGGCCTGGAAGACTTTGGAGGCTATAGTACTGGAGGAGAGGTGGGTGGCTTTGATAGGTTTATTGCCAAGCCTCCTTTCCTTTGTTGTTGTGATTATTCGCACTGTTGGAGGGACGCTTTTCTTCCTTATTGGTCATTTATAACCCCAAATTATGTTCCATATTTGTGTTACCTTCAGTAGCTTCGGCCCCAATGATGAACGCCGTCCAGTCTTGAAATTAAGTTGGACCTATCTAGAGACCTACTATAGGCAGTTGGTTCTTTTTGCAAGTATCAATGAATGGGAAGTCTGGAATACCGGAGGGTAACTTCAGAGTTTCTTGCCTAAAATGCTCTATGATTTCATGAGCAAATTCTTTCTCCTTTTGTTTGATATCGATGAGCGAAGACATTGTCCTATCTATGCCTCGCTCATAGAATCGTGAGAGAAAAAGATATTTCATGTCATCAAACGAGGATATGCAATTATCAGGTAAGCTGCTATACCAATCATAGGCTATGTCGGCCAAACATCCCCCGAATAATCTGGCAAGGAGAGCATCTTCTTTCTACAGATGAGCCATCATCATATTGAAGTAATTAATATATTAGCTCGGTGATGTCTTGCCTTCAAACAAGACTATCAATTGGGGCTTGTATTTAGGAGGGAATGAAACATTATCCCAATGAGGATGAAACATTATCCCAATGAGGAGGATAAGATTTTTTCACCCCCATGTTGCGGAGTTGGTCTATGTTCTTTAAAACATTGACCCGTACACGCATGTCAAGACCCACACCCGGATGATCAGGTACGAGTACGTGGGTACGTCCAGCCTACGCAGCAACATCGGCGATAGAACGCTGTCTAGGTCCACAATACTATCTATCCATCTCACACAATAATATATATAACCTGTCAATGATATCTCAACTCCATAAGGAGGACAAGATGATGATATAAAGTCATTATCAATACTCAATCACAAAAGAATCTACAAGAAAATAAATGGCAAAATATGATAAAATAATGAAAAAATAAAATCATGTCTCAAAGTAGACATCACAACAATATCCAAGACTAGTAGTCTTTCCACAAAACACAAATAGTCTCAAATATGTATAAAAATCAAATAAGTCTATCAATAATCCATTAGTCTAGGAGTAAAAAAATAATACATCTCAAATGTCTAATATGCTAAAAATAATCCACTACTATAATGCTAAGAAGGGATAACTATAATAAATAGTGATACCGGCTAGGTTTTCCGGTAATCACTCCTGAACTAAAGGGTCAAAAGCTGCATCTGCTACCTCCTGTGGTCTGTAATACATCAAACACAAATCCTCCAAGTAATCGTCTAAAAAATATATTCAGTCAGGATTGGAGCGAAGTACAACCCAATGGCAGTTCCAATTAATTGACAAAGACTATAAAATAATAAATTGTGATGTAATACTTGATGAGCAGATAATAAAGAAGAAGGGTACAAAATAAAGTAAGCAGATAAATAAGGGAGCAATAAAAAGCAAGAAGGAAGAACAAATGTGTATGTAAAGACAGTCATATATGTGAAACTAGTAAACATGTCAATGTAAATATGCAACCAACAGGTATAGAGAAATCTAGAAAAAACAGTATCTAAACTAGTGTTTTGAAATAACAAGTTGACATATGAACGACTAGGGGGTAAAATTCGGCAAACCACACGTGTCGTGCATGGCTGCTATTATTCCAGTCAGACCATGGAATATAAAGGGTATGTTCACACGTCTCCTAGGTATTTTTCTACCCGACTAGTACTCATGGATCCAGGTCCCGACACAAAGAATCTCAATAGTCCAGAATAGATCATTAGGCCCAAAAATACATTAGTCCAGTTGATACATTAGTCCAGTAATTCATTAGTCCAGAAAAGTCAATAGGCCTGAAACCACGTATCTCACGACAATAAATCCATGTAATACCAATCCGTGTATCCAGCGTGTCAGGAATAAGGTAAAGCAATACTATATAACATAGATCATAATAAATATCAGATAAAAAAATATCAGAGAATGTACTCGCTTGTGGTCCACAGCAATGAATATCAAACTGTATCTGTACTGGAGTCCAAGTGACCTATATATGAATTATCATGTCAAAATGGTATTTTAGAATCATAAATATGTTTAAATAAGTTTAAACTAAGTTTCTGGGCCAAAACTAGGTCCATACTAGTTAATACTAGTCCATACTAGGTCACTACCTTGCTACACTAGGTTGTCTAGGTCATATTGAGGTATACTAGTTTATACTAGCTAATACCTAGCTAATACTAATTAATATTAGCTATACTAGGTACTACTAGTATGTATAACTAATATACATAGTATCAAGTCAATACCTTACTTAACTCTAAGGTAATACCCAAAACCTTAGTTATCTAATATGCTAACATTACCTTAGTATCTATACTTAACTTACTGATACTTAGTACCTATACTCTTAATATCTTGTCTTATTATATGCTATCCCAACTCATTCACCCTTATAAAACCTCAACTATACTTAACTTCCTTACCTACACCTTGGTTCACAATTCCAGGTGCTACCTTAACACCTGATACCTGATCCTTGCTCCCCAACTAATACAATGCTACCTAAACCAAGGTGTATCTGGATCAACCCTAACCCAGCATCAGTTACACTCCTTGAATACTCAAGTACTAGAGTTTATAACTGATACAAGCACTTGTCAACAACACATACCTACTCACCATAGGCAACTCCTCTGTCTACCTCAACTTCTCAACTCTTCACTCACCTATCTTAGTGCCTACTGCTGTTATTCACTCCCAGTTACTCCCCTCCTATAGATACCCTACTAAAACTAATATGAACACACAGTTCACTAACTAATGCCCGTACCTACCCAATTAACTGATACCAGTTTCTTCCCCTCCGACCTGGCACTCAACATCAACTACTGCTGCCTAGTGCAGCAACAACCACTTACCCTAATTGCTGCAATGGCAACACACAACTTCCCTCAACCTCTGAACCTATTGCAATCGTGCAGAAACTTTCCCTACCACTGTTTGGAAGCAGTGATCACTGGCCCGAGCCTAATACAAGGCTTTCAACCATCAATTCTTGAGCCTGCAGTCATCCTATTGCCAACACCAACACAACCTCACCCAACTGCATCCAGGTACATATACCAAATCCCCCTTGCTCGAGCCTGCATTGTTGCAAGGAAACTAACTAGATTGTTTCCCTTTAATACTGAAATAGATACCACTGCAGCACACCCACAACAATGTGCTCCCTGCCTCCTTCCAGACCTGGACACTCATATAACATTGGTACACAGCACTAAGGCCTCTATTACACATACACAAGCCCAGGATACGCTGATAACATCAATGCACACATACCCGATTACTTGCACTTGCTCACAACAGTTGTACCAAGCTTGCTCCCTACTTCCCTCACTCTGCACACAATGTGCACATATACACAACACCACATATACTCACTTATCTATACAAAGAGATTCACATATAGATATAGAAACATGTACAATATACTCACTCGAGGCACCATAAATCACACAAACACCCACAGCTCTCAGATACCTCTGAACCCGACCCTTGAGCTCTAACACCACCACACACACTACCTAAACCTAACTCAAAGCTTCCTAACTACAAACAACTTGTAGTTACACATGCACACACAGACATTGTAATGTACACATGCCATCCTCCCTCACTATCTCCTCACTGATCAGTCCAGACACCCCATCCTCTAGTCAACTATGTAGTTGATACCTTACTGCAACTCTCTTCCAAGTTCACTGTCCAATCACTATTACATTCACCCAACTAGGTTCTTCCAGCTCCCCCTTACTTGCATGCTGCAAAACCAACTGCACCGAGCCCCCTTGATGGCCTGTACATGCAATCCAAAGTGTTGTTGCTGCTGCTACTCCATACCAGTGAGCACATAATCACATGAACTTATCTTTCAACTCAAACCAATTCCAATAATACTCAATCCTTACTTGATACTATGGTACACAATTCAAAATACCAATTGATACACCCATCTACACTTGTGAACACTCTTCCTAATACCCCCACTCTCATGCATAGTTGAAACACAACCATAAATCCCCTTTACAACAGTCACAACCAATACTAAAACACACATCAGTGCTTCCCTTTGATATCAGACCCCCCACACTTACCCAGGTCTGCACCTCAACCTGGAACACACCAAGCCTGGGCTCTTTACTCGACTGCTCCCTCTGATACACAATTGTGTATCTAACACTTAACACAAACCTAAGCACTCCGCCTAACATCTGATACCTGAGCACTCCCCCTAACATCAAAACATTCTAACATGACTCTCTAATAGGCATAATAGATTACAACATTGATACGTGCTTACCCATACTCTAAAATTCCTATAAAATACTTGCATAACTCAACCTATACTACAAACCCACACTCACACACACATGCTTATATACTTTAAACTACCGATGCTCAAGCATCAAGGTCAATGCACACTGATTACATTCTAATTTCAGCAATCATTCGGTTCCGTGCATGTCTCCCTGATTTGAATCACATAGATACACATATTCCCCCTTTACACTCATTCTTCACATTGCTCACATGGTTACCGCACACTGGCACTTAGATACACTAATACTAATTCACAAAATTCCTGATACACGAGGACACATAACCACTGCAATCTCTGCAGCTTATAGACACACTCATACCTAAGACACATGAAACACATAGGAACTGATACCCTCACACACATTAATCTTCTACTACAAGGCTGATACCTGACCGCTGATACACAGTGCCCCAAAGCTCTGCAAAGAATCTGTAGTTCCCCTATATCACTGAGTACACACTCTCCTAACTCAGGTTCATTGTTTCAGACCTTTCTAACACCAAGGTCTGTGCACACACACCACTAATACATCAATACTCAAGGGAAATACTATAATACATGGATACATACTTCTAAACCCATATTTACCTATCCACATTCAAATATACCATAACCTACATAACTCCTAACTCATCTAGTATAGGTTAGACACATAATTAATCTCTTAGGAATCTAAAATTCTTTAGAGACAAAAATATAAACACTTGGTGGGTAAATTTCGTATTTCCACCAAATGAACCCTAGAAAACACCAATAAAACATTCATCTAGTGGATTCAAGTCCTCTAACGCCTAGATCTATCATTAGAAGGCCATTTTCACCTATGAGAGTGTCACGCCCCAGTCCCAAAAATATATGGAACCAGGCCACGTGGCATTGGCCAGCTGACACGTCTCCGAGGATATCCCAATTTAATGGATCCTAGCGAAGCGTGCTACGCTGTCCTAAATCTAACAAGTCTAATATCAACAACAGGCAGTGTCTAATCTCATCCACAAATAATAAGTAAAATACTGAAATGAAAGACTGGAATATAAGAACATAGTCGAATGACATAGTACAACTGAAATATGTCCGGTGGGAACAAACCCACTATAAATGTTGGAGATAAAGTACTGATAGTCTGAAATAAGAGTACTGATAATAAGAGTGACTGAAACAACTGCTAACTAGATAAGGAGCTCCAGTCATAGGCGGAAGGCCTACCAAGATGATCAGGGGTACTCCGATGGTAAAATCTTAAGCTCCTCGTCAAGAGCAAACCTCATCTCCACACCTGGTCCGTACACTGTGGGGTAATAGGCCTCATCCAGATCTGGAAGATAACCAGGTCCTCAGAGGGACGTAACAAGATACAATGTGCATGCCAGATATAGTACTGAATAAAAGTAAAGAGGGTGTGCTAACCATCTAAGTGAACGCAATGTAAGGACAACCTCGGAACGTATAGGTAGGTGTAGGCATAACGTCCAACGTCCTCTAGAGTGTGATATCTGCAACGTCCATCATTCCGAAGAATGAGGTAGCTGTATATATATAACGTCCAACACTCTAAGGGACGTGGTATCTGCAATGTATATACGTCCGTAACACTTCGTAGAGCGCGGTGTCTGAATATAGGAAGTCATCGGGTCTATGGTTCCTCTGGATACCACGGAGTCCGATGTGTGTATCCCATACGTTTATCAGTTGTCCTTCCCGCCCAATGTAGATACGCAAGTCGAATACACGACGTGTGTGTCCCATATCTATATGCCAAGTCTCATCTAATTATATTACTCTAGATTACTTGCTAGTTCGTGATGCATATCGTACGTACCGATAGCGAATCGGGTACGCGGATCCGCATCCCAATATGAATGTACCATCGTGATACGTGAAAGGTGTCACGGTCTAGGAAGATATCAAAATATCCTCACAGTAGTAGGTGAGTCAGCTAGCAGCTAGGTCAAGTACACTACTCATCGACGCATTGTCGACTGCACCCGAGTCAATCTCGGACGCGCACAGTTTATGTATATTTGCAACATTTATCATTTAATTTTAAGCAGTAATCCAGCAAGGTATACTTGCCTGTCCCGGGTAGCTACGAAAGCCAAAGTCCTGCTCCTGATGCCTCGGCGGTACTGTCCAGCAGTCCTGTATATGATATAATAATGACAATATTAGTCGCTACAATATCACGACTAAGACACACTACTTGCAACTATAGCTGACACGGGGTCTGGACTGTATATATATATATAGCTATTACAAATATATATACATATATATACACTAAATCATATTTAAATATATTAGAATAATATGTATGTTTAATAGTACAAAAATAGTACTTATGTATTATTTAGAAATACACAAATAATTATGTTTATATATAATTATATTCAATAATATATATAAACACATAATACCATAGTTATAACTTAATACATAGACACATATATTATCATATATTTATATAAACAAGTACACAACATAAAATACATATACATTTACATATTTTTATTTTATACTCTAATATATTTAAATACACAATATATGTACACATTTATATACACATATATACATATTTAATATACACATTTATATACTAATTACATAGAGTATATTTTATATAGGTATATATGCAAACATTAAATATTTTCCACTTATATATATTTATGTATACACACAAAATATATATAGGTATATATACATAATAGATATTTAAATAATATAAGTACTTAATACCCTATACAATATATACTATACTATATTATATTTATTAATATATAAATAAGGTTTACAGAGTATTTAAATATAATATATATATACATTTATACATTATATTTATTAATACATAAAATACATAGTAACTAAAATTTATTATTGCATACATTTAAATAGTATATAAAGTATAATACATAAAATACATTTTTATACAGAAACATGTACATACGTATTTAATTAGTATACTGAATTATATATGTACATACATGCATTAATAGGTACTAATACACGTACACAAAATACATATTTATAATCCTATTATATATAATACTAAAGACAATAAATATATATATATATATATAATATAGTATTTATACAGGAGGTATATATATATATATATACTTAACAATACAGAATATACTATTTAATATACTGAATACGTATAAAAATACTTAAACTAAACCAATACGAGTGTATAGAACATTTGCACATTGAAATACGCCTAAAAATAAAGATAATAATACATAAAATTATATACCTAATCGAAGCTCGGGTCGAGGGCTTCCCGATGGCTGGCCGTCGACGGCGGGGGTGGCCGGATGGAGCTCCAGCGACGCGTGGGGAGTTCGGCAACAGCAGCGGCGGCTAGGACTCGACGGCGCTGCGGGGGTCTTGGCGGCCGGCTGCGGCGTCGTCTGAGGGCGAGCCGCGGCAGGGACGGAGGTGGTCGACTGGGGAGGAGGTAGGCCAAGTACGGTGGCCGGCGGAGCTAAGGTGGCGGAGAAATCAAAGCTCGGGTGGTCGGCTCCGAGTGCGGGGGGGAGTGGCTCGGGTTGAGGACGAGGGTGCTGGGGGTGGCCGTGGGCGGCGAGGTGGCTGAGGGCGGTGGTGGTAGGTGGGGGAAGGTCCGGCGAAGGGGACTGGGTCGGTGCTGGGGTCGCCGAAGGCGGGGGCTGGCCGGAGTGGGGCGGCGGGATGCTGGGTAGGGGTAGGCTGTGGGTGGGGGAGTTTTTTTAGAGAATAGGGTTTTGGTAGGGTTTCCTTGGGTTGTGTGCCAATAATGAGGTAAAATAATAGGTATATGTAGGAGAGAGAGTGGGTGGCTGACTAGGGATTAGGGCCGGCTGCTAGAAAGTTTTGGGGAGTTGGGGATGTCCATCATGATGAGGGGAGGGCTAGGAATTTAGCAATTTGAATGAAGGGCCTTGATGTGCCCTCCATAAAGGGGTGCAAGTACACTAGAAATAGGGGGAAAATATATGGTGAACGGTTAGGGAATAAAATTCCTTTCTCCATGAGGTTGGGCCAATGAGAGGGAGGCACCTCATGGCAATTTTGCACAAAGGCCCCTGATTAAATTAGAATTTGCACAAATTCTGAAATTGAGAATTTGATGTAAACAAACACCATGTTTGGTGTTCTACATTGGGCTAGGATGGTGTATGGTATTTTGTATGAGGCTTGTGGGTGTGGATGTGGGTTTGGGTTGAGGTTGGGTCTAATTCAATTGAGGTTAGGTCACCACATTAATTAATTCATAATTAATGCACCGGGTGTCTCTAATTTAATTTAATAAAAACTGGGGGTGTAAATTGGGTTGGACAAGGGTCATTAGTGTGGTAGGCTCAGTGTACAGTAATGTCATGATCTGGGTTGGTCAAATCGGATCGAGATTGGGTCTCAATTTCGATTGGAACGGACAACGAACGTAATTACGCAATTTATTTAAATTGCGTACGGACGTTTGTAACAACTTTTGTGCGACTAAAATCAGGCACGAAAATTAGTATCCGGGGTTTGTTCAAGGTTCAATAAGATAGGTTAGCATGTCTAGGCCAAGTATGTGGAATTTGTTTCAGGGTAACAGCTAGGGTAGTATCCTAAAATAACAATCACTGCACAGATATTATAATACTATATAATAAATCTTAATTATATCTAGTTAACCCTAATTAGGCTATTTGAATTAATTAACCCTAATTTCTGGTCGAGGGAGTTTACAACATACCCTCCTTAGAGCATTTCGTCCTCGAAATTAAAACAGACATAGAAAAACTATTGAATGAAATAAATACTATCACATACCTAGGCCTTCGAAGAGATGGGGAAAGCGTTGCTGAATATCGTCCTCTCGTTCCCAGGTGGATTCACCTGGTGCATGATGCCTCCATGCGACACGAACTAGAGGGATAGTCTGTCCTCGCAGTACCTTCTCGCTTCGGTCTAGGATCTCTACCGGCACCTCCTGGTATGACAAACTTGGACCAATGGTGATCTCCGAGTGGTCAAGCACATGACTCGGATCCGGTATGTATCTCCTCAGCTGAGATACATGGAAGACGTCGTGAACTCCCTCCAGTGTTTACGGCAAGGCCAATCTGTAAGCAACTTCTCCGATGCGCTCTAGCACATTGAATGGTCCGATGTACCTCGGACTCAGTTTCCCTCTGCCTCCAAATCTGATGGTTCCTCTGGTAGGTAAAATCTTCAGGAACACATGTTCTCCAACCTGGAACTCTAGGGGTCGTCGATGCACATTAGCCCAATGCTTCTGCCTGTCCTGTGATGCTCGTAGATGCCCTTGGATCTTCTTCACCTTCTCCACTATACGGATGACCAACTCTGGTCCTAGAATCTGCCTCTCACCTACATCGCTCCAACATACGGGGGAACGACACTTCCTACCATACAATGCCTCACAGGGAGCCATCTAGATGCTCGCCTGATAGCTATTGTTGTAGGAAAATTCAACCAAGTGCAAGTGGTCCTCCCATGAACCGCTGAAGTCAAGCATGCATGCCCTCAACATATCCTCCAGCGTCTGAATGGTGCGCTCGGATTGTCCATCTGTCTGCGGGTGGTACGAAGTACTGAACTTAAGGCGGGTACCAAGACTCTCTTGCATACTCCTCCAAAAGTACGATGTGAACCTCGTATCCCGGTCAGACACGATACTGACTGACACTCCATGCAATCGTACAATCTCCCTCATGTACATGTCTGCCAAGACTTCCGTAGATTGCCCAACCCTGAAGGGTAAAAAGTGGGCAGACTTGGTGAGTCTATCTACGATTACCATATCGCATTGCGACCACTAGGACTTCTCGAGAAACCCGTAACGATGTCCATGGTGATGTGCTCCCATTTCCACTCCGGTATCGGGAGCGGTTGAAGTAATCCGACAGACCTCTGATGCTCAGCCTTGACTTGCTGACACACCAGACACTTAGCCACAAAGCGGGCTATCTCTCTCTTCATTTCGTGCCACCAATAGTACTGCCTCAGGTCTCGGTACATCTTCGTGCCTCCTGGATGAATAGAGTATGTCGAACTGTGCACCTCCGTCATCAGCTCCTGGCGTAGCTCTCCATTCAGAACATAGAGACGATCTCCACATCTCAAAGTCCCGTCCTCGTGTATATGCAGCTCCGTCTGTATTCCAGCCTCTGTCCTCTGTCGAAGCCTTTGAAATCTGGCGTCCGTCGGCAAAGCAGCCTTGATTCTCTCCACCAATATCGATTGCACCTGGAAACTCGACATCTAGCCGTCTACTCCGGGCATAATGACTTCGATACCCAACTGTTCTAGATCTCTCAACAGATGTTGTTGGGTAGTCAGAAAAAATGGTATGGGCTTCTTGCTTAAAGCATCGGCTACCACATTAGCCTTTCCCGGATGGTACTGCAGCTCAATCTCGAAGTCCGCCATCACTTCGAGCCAACGTCTCTACCTCTGGTTCAGGTCCTTCTGTGTGTAGACGTACTTCAGGCTCTTGTGATCGGTGAATATCTCCACGCGCTCTCCGTACAGGTAGTGCCTCCAAAGCTTCAAAGCAAAGATCACTGCGGCAAGCTCCAAGTCGTGGGTAGGATAGTTATTCTCATGGGTCCTCAACTGCCTAGAGGCATAGGCCACAACCTTCATATGCTGCATCAAGACGCATCATAATCCTTTCCATAACGCATCGCTATAGATCACGAATCCTCCGGGTCCAGAAGGTATGGTCAAGATGGGTGCTGTAGTCAGACGCTTCTTCAGCTCATCGAATGCCGTCTGACACTCCTCTGTCCAGGTGAACTCCTGATCCTTGCGGGTCAAGCGGGTTATCGGCTCTACGATTCTTACGAAGTTCTCTACGAACCTCCGGTTATATCCGGCAAGTCCTAGGAAACTCCTCACCTCCGAGACGTTGGTAGGGGTCGGCCACGTCTCTACTGATGAAATTTTCGCGGGATCTACTGAAATGCCATCTCCTGAGATAACGTGTCCAAGAAATACGACACGATCTAGGAGAAACTCGTACTTGCTCAGCTTGGCATAAAGCCTCTCTCGTCTCAGCGTCTCTAGCACTAGTCTCAAGTGCTCCCCGTGCTCCTCGTGGCGCTTCGAATACACCAAGATGTCGTCGATGAAGACTACCACGAACTGGTCCAAATACTCATGGAAGACTCAGTTCATCAGGTTCATAAACACAGCAGGCGCATTTGTCAATCCAAAAGGCATCACTAAGAACTCGTAGTGACCATAACGAGTCCTAAATGCTGTCTTTGGAATGTCTTCCCTTCGCACCTTCACCTGATGATAGCCCGATATCAAGTCGATATTTGTGAACACCACTGCTCCTGTCAGCTGGTCGAACAGATCGTCGATTCGCGGTAGAGGGTACTTGTTCTTGATAGTCAGAGCATTAAGGGTTCTGTAATCAATGCACATCCGGAATGTCCCGTCCTTCTTTGGTACAAACAACACTGGTGCTCCCCAGGGTGATGCACTAGGACGGACGAATCCCTTGATCTGCAACTCCTCTAGCTGTAACTTCAGCTCGTCAAGCTCCTTCTTTGCCAACCTGTACATATTTGATGATACCGGTGCTGCTCCAGGTACTAGCTCAATGGTGAACTCCACCTCTCTATCAGGCGGTAGGCCTGGAAACTCCTCTGGGAAAACATCCTCGAACTCTGCAACGATTTCTGGGGGTGCCGTCTCCATCGCCATATAAGCTCCAGCTGCGTGTCCTACTCCTCGCTCGATGGTGCCTCGCATGAATTCGAACTCCGGGTGTCCTAGCAGTCTAAAGTAACGCTACCCTTCCGGCAATCTAGTACGGCATTGTACTGGCTTAACCAGTCTATGCCCAGAACTACGTCGAAAGCTGGCATTGGGAGTACCAACAATCGCGCTCTCATCTCTCTACCACAAACTACTACCGAGCACGCTCTAATGGTGCTGATAACGCCTCGCTGTAAGAGATAGAACTTTATTAAAAGAGTACAGAATCAATCAAACAGGATACAGATATTTTAAAATACGGAAGAGGTTCAAAGGCGTAATCAAGTGGATGAGACCTAGTAATTTCTATCCTATTGCAGGCTCGCTGGGCACGTTACCATACCACAAGCGATAAACATTTGATGTTACAGACCTGCATGAGCCACCACTAAAACCATGTCACGCCCCAGTCCCAAAAATATATGGAACCAGGCCACGTGGCATTGGCCAGCTGACACGTCTCCGAGGATATCCCAATTTAATGGATCCTGGCGAAGCATGCTACGCTGTCCTAAATCTAACAAGTCTAATATCAATAACAGGCAGTATCTAATCTCATCTACAAACAATAAGTAAAATACTGAAATGAAAGACTGGAATATAAGAACATAGTCGAATGACATAGTACAACTGAAATATGTCCGGTGGGAACAAACCCACTATAAATGTTGGAGATAAAGTACTGATAGTCTGAAATAAGAGTACTGATAATAAGAGTGACTAAAACAACTGCTAACTAGATAAGGAGCTCCAGTCATAGGCGGAAGGCCTACCAAGATGATCAGGGGTACTCCGATGGTAAAATCTTAAGCTCCTCGTCAAGAGCAAATCTCGTCTCCACACATGGTCCGTACACTGTGGGGTAATAGGCCTCGTCAAGATCTGGAAGATAACCAGGTCCTCAGAGGGACGTAACAAGATACAATATGCATGCCAGATATAGTACTGAATAAAAGTAAAGAGGGTGTGCTAACCATCTAAGTGAATGCAATGTAAGGACAACCTCGGAACGTATAGGTAGGTGTAGGCATAACGTCCAATGTCCTCTAGAGTGTGGTATCTGCAACGTCCATTATTCCGAAGAATAAGGTATCTGTATATATATAACGTCCAACACTCTGAGGGACGTGGTATCTGCAATGTATATACGTTCGTAACACTCCGTAGAGCGCGGTGTCTGAATATAGGAAGTTATCGGGTCTGTGGTTCCTCTGGATACCACGGAGTCCGATGTGTGTATCCCATACGTTTATCAGTTGTCCTTTCCGCCCAATGTAGATACGCAAGTCGAATACACGACGTGTGTGTCCCGTATCTATATGCCAAGTCTCATCTAATTATATTACTCTAGATTACTTGCTAGTCTGTGATGCATGTCGTACGTACCGATAGCGAATCGGGTACGCGGATCCGTATCCCACTATGAATGTACCATCGTGATACGTGTAAGGTGTCACGGTCTAGGAAGATATCAAAATATCCTCACAGTAGTAGGTGAGTCAGCTAGCAGCTAGGTCAAGTACACTACTCATCGACGCATTGTCGACTGCACCCGAGTCAATCTCGGATGCGCACAGTTTATGTATATTTGCAACATTTATCATTTAATTTTAAGCAGTAATCCAGCAAGGTATACTTGCCTCTCCCGGGTAGCTGCGAAAGCCAAAGTCCTGCTCCTGATGCCTCGGCGGTACTGTCCAGCAGTCCTATATATGATATAATAATGACAATATTAGTCGCTACAATAGCATGACTAAGACACACTACTTGCAACTATAGCTGACACGGGGTCTGGACTGTATATATATATATATATAGCTATTACAAATATATATACATATATATACACTAAATCATATTTAAATATATTAGAATAATATGTATGTTTAATAGTACAAAAATAGTACTTATGTATTATTTAGAAATATACTAATAATTATGTTTATATATAATTATATTCAATAATATATATAAACACATAATACCATATTTATAACTTAATACTTAGACACATATATTATCATATATTTATATAAACAAGTACACAACATAAAATACATATACATTTACATATTTTTATTTTATACTCTAATATATTTAAATACACAATATATGTACACATTTATATACACATATATACATATTTAATATACACATTTATATACTAATTACATAGAGTATATTTTATATAGGTATATATACATACATTAAATATTTTCCACTTATATATATTTATGTATACGCAAAAAATATATATAGGTATATATACGTAATAGATATTTAAATAATATAAGTACTTAATACCATATACAATATATACTATACTACATTATATTTATTAATATATAAATAAGGTTTACAGAGTATTTAAATATAATATATATATACATTTATTCATTATATTTATTAATACATAAAATACATAGTAACTAAATTTATTATTGCATACATTTAAACAGTATATAAAGTATAATACATAAAATACATTTTTATACAGAAACATGTACATACGTATTTAATTAGTATACTGAATTATATATGTACATACATGCATTAATAGGTACTAATACACGTACACAAAATACATATTTATAATCCTATTATATATAATACTGAAGACAATAAATATATATATATATATAATACAGTATTTATACAGGAGGTATATATATATATATACTTAACAATACAGAATATACTATTTAATATACTGAATACGTATAAAAATACTTAAACTAAACCAATACGAGTGTATAGAACATTTGCACATTGAAATACACCTAAAAATAAAGATAATAATACATAAAATTATATACCTAATCGACGCTCAGGTCGTGGGCTTCCCGGTGGCTGGCCGTCGACGGCAGGAGTGGCCGGACGGAGCTCCGGCGACGCGTGGGGAGTTCGGCAACAGCAGCGGCGGCTAGGACTCGACGGCGCTGCGGGGGTCTTGGCGGCCGGCTGCGGCGTCGTCTGAGGGCGAGCCGCGACAGGGACGGAGGTGGTCGACTGGGGAGGAGGTAGGCCAAGTACGGTGGCCAGCGGAGCTAAGGCGGCAGAGAAATCAAAGCTCGGGTGGTCAGCTCCGATTGCGGGGGGGAGTGGCTCGGGTTTAGGACGAGGGTGCTGGGGGTGGCCGTGGGCGGCGAGGTGGCCGAGGGCGGTGGTGGTAGGTGGGGGAAGGTCCGGCGAAGGGGACTGGGTCGGTGCGGGGGTCGCCGGAGGCGGGGGCTGGCCGGAGTGGGGCGGCGGGATGCTGGGTAGGGGTAGGCTGTGGGTGGGGGAGTTTTTTTAGAGAATAGGGTTTAGGTAGGGTTTCCTTGGGTTGTGTGCCAATAATGAGGTGAAATAATAGGTATATGTAGGAGAGAGAGTGGGGGGGCTGCCTAGGGATTAGGGCCGGCTGCTAAAAAATTTTGGGGAGTTGGGGATGTCCATCATGATGAGAGGAGGGCTAGGAATTTAGCAATTTGAATGAAGGGCCATGATGTGCCCTCCATAAAGGGGTGCAAGTACACTAGAAATAGGGGGAAAATATATGGTGAACAGTTAGGGAATGAAATTCATTTCTCCATGAGGTTAGGCCAATGAGAGGGGGGCACCTCATGGAAATTTTGCACAAAGGCCCCTGATTAAATTTGAATTTGCACAGATTCTAAAATTGGGGATTTGATGTAAACAAACACCATATTTGGTGTTCTACATTGGGCTAGGATGGTGTATGGTGTTTTGTATGAGGCTTGTGGGTGTGGGTTTGGGTTGAGGTTGGGTCTAATTCAATTGAGGTTAGGTCACTACATTAATTAATTCATAATTAATGCACCAGGTGTCTCTAATTTAATTTAATAAAAACCAGGGGTCTAAATTAGGTTGGACAAGGGTCATTAGTGTGGTAGGCTCAGTGTACAGTAATGTCATGATCTGGGTTGGTCAAATCGGATCGAGATTGGGTCTCAATTTTGATTGGAACGGACAACGAACGCAATTACGCAATTTATTTAAATTACGTACGGACGTTTGTAACGACTTTTGTACGACTAAAATCAGGCACGAAAATCAGTATCCGGGGTTTGTTCAAGGTTCAATAAGATAGGTTAGCATGTCTAGGCCAAGTATGTGGAATTTGTTTCAGGGTAACAGCTAGGGTAGTATCCTAAAATAACAATCACTGCACAGATATTATAATACTATATAATAAATCTTAATTATATCTAGTTAACCCTAATTAGGCTATTTGAATTAATTAACCCTAATTTCTGGTCGAGGGGGTTTACAGAGAGGGTTCCTATGGCTCAAAGGGGTGTTCCTAACCATAAAATTTAGGAGAATGAGGAATTTACCTATTGGGAGTTGGATCCTAATGAATCTCCACGAATTCGATAAAAAATGGAAGAAGAAGTGGCACCAATCCTCCTTGAAAGTGCTCCTCCTAGGTGCTCCCAAGCTCTAGCTCTCCATGGAAGAAGTTTGGTGAAGCTCTAATGAAGAAAAGGAAAAAAATTAGGATTTAGTGTTCATGAGGAGGTGGAGATGATGAAATGGAGAAGGAGAAGGAGTAGAGAAAAATGAAATGAATGAGAGGATATATATATATATATATATATAGTGGTGTGATTAGAAAAATTATCATTCCACTCTCTAATAAAATTTTTAGCCCTAACATGAATGGAATCTAATTAGTCTTGGATGTCATCTAACTAATTGATATAGAATATTCTATTCATGACAAAATATGTACAAATTAATTCTAATTAGCTAACACTAATACTAATACAAATTAATTCTAGACTAATCACTAACATAATATAATAAAAAAAGTTAATAACATACAAATTACCAAAATATTCCTAAGATGAAAAATGGTGGTTACAACGCAACTCCCGGATAACTTTGAGAGAATCTTCTAGTCAGAGTGGTGCAACTGAATGATAAGATCCTGGTTGAACATGTATTATCACTGGCGGAGGTCCACTCCTAATATTGAGAGGATTAAGAGTTGGCACTGCTAACTCTTGGTTTATGACTGCTTCTGGATTTGTGTTATCCTGCAGAGATATTGTTCTAGGAGTAGGCTATGCATGTATGAATGAAGCCACTTGGACAGGTACTGGTGTAGCAGAATATTGGGACGTTATTATTTTACGCATATTTTGCATCATAGTATGCATGTCTCTGAGAGCGGACTCTAATGAGTTGAGACGTTGTTCGGTGGCTTATGGTAGAGAAGCATCTTTTTCATCACCGATGGCAAAAATGCTAACATCCCTGTATACAACAGAGGGATTGGTAGAAAGAGCCGTACAGTTGGAGTCTACATTGTTAGTTTCAGAATTGGGAGGATTGCTACTCCATCCTCAGATTCTGATGAATGGGAATTCCCGAGAAGATCGAGCTCCTGTCTTCGAGAACGAGTATTTTGGTATACTTATTCAAAGGAGTCGACGAGTTGGTCAAATCTTCTCTGGCTGGGTGTTCTTGAAGAACTTTATCTTGATTGTCTCCTGCCACGGGGAAGATACGAAGCCATGTATGCTGAAGCAAGGAGAGGTTCGTCATCATACTCCTGGTTGTCAACTTATTTCGTATTTCGAGGTTTAGGAAACACAATATAGGTTAATCGGTCAAACACATACTGTAAATGCTCTGATTTTTCTAAAATTTTAAAATATATTTTTCCCATTTTTCTGAAATTTTCGAAAATTAAAACTAAGGTATTTTGTGATTAAAAGATTTTTAAATGATGTTAATTAATATTAAAATATTATGAAAATAATATTTTATGGTGTAAAATGGAAAACCGGACATAGGATAATTTTTTGTGAATTTATTGGACTCCGAAAACAGTTTTAAAGCCCTAAAAACCAATGTAGAATTAAACCTAAATAAACCCTGACTGAACCCGGTTTAATTTGAATTAAACCAAACCAACTCAAACCGAACCAGACCAACCCAGCCTTAACGGGTTGGGTCGGGTCGGATTCGAATCAAACCCGACCCGAACCCGAAACCCTAACCGAACCCTAATCCCCCACCGTATTCACTGTTCATCCCTATAAATCCTCGACTTCCGTGCCCGCCGCCGCCGCCGCCGCCGCAAACCCACAGACTCCTCTCCGCCGCAGCCGACGCTCACATCCTATCCTTATGTTACGCCTAATCAGGTTACTCTACGCTGGTTATCTATTATTCATGAATCATCAGGTGTACGCAGGGCAGTTACCTACGTGGTTTGCATGACGCAGGATAAGGAAGATTAAGGGATCGTGGGTAGCGGTTGTCATAACTGCGGCGTAAAAAAGACAATCTCCTGCATAATTGGGTTTTTATGCCAACAAGAAAGTCATTTGGCTTTTACGCCAACTAAGCAGTTGTTTGGTTCTTATGCCAACAACGGTCAAATGGGTTTTACGCCAACAAGGGTAAAGGGTCTCTGGCGTAAAACTCTGGTTTATCCAAACATAGGATGAGGTTTCAGTCCTAGTATTCAACCTTGGATTTCTATTGGTTTCTTAAAACTAGGGTTAACACTATGGTCAAATCTTTAACTAATCCTAGAAGTGTTTATACTACTCTCAAGTCATACATAAATATGCCAAGGGATAATGGTAATTTAATCTATAGGTAAGTGATGCTAGGGTTCATTAGGTAATATGGAAGGCTAGGGTTCATTAAGTAGTCTGAACTTAATGATGTGTCAATGCCCTAGTTGTGTTCTTAATAGGAATACTACCCTAATTATTATCCTATCAACAGGGATTCCTATATTCTAGCAGGGGCTATACTCGAGGAATTATCAGGAAAGCACATGAATCAAGTAGGATGCAATTTTGTAAGTAGGACAGACTGGAAGGAAGATAAGTCATAGTCAATTATGGATGAGATCCTATCCTCTAATCCTAGGTGCAGGCTTGCTCGGTACAGTAATGTAACCGAGACAATATGTTCTGACCTGCATGGGCCACCACTAAAAATATGTCACGTCCCAGTCCCAAAATACGTAGGACTAGGACACGTAAGCATGCCAGCCGCCTGTATATATGGCAACTCCAATATATGGAAACCATAATACAAGCGTACGCTGTATAATGAACAATAATTCACAAGTGGTATAACTAATCACAAGTCACATGGTAATATCTAAATCTCATCCACAGTAATCACATATACATGAATAACCAATAACCATGTAACCAGATAAGAATAATAAGTATCTAAAGAATGACAGTCGGATGGAAACAAATCCACTGCCGAAATAGAATATCAAAGGAACCAGGTACACACCATATAAGAACAACATCTGGCAATCACGAGACTCGAAGAGAAGACCTCCTCAGAATATACGTAACATGTCCGGATCTGCGCTCCTGCGAATACTCATGAACATCTACGCCTGGAAAGGGACCAGGTCCTCAGAGGGACATAACAAGATACAGAAAAACAATATGCCATGTATGTAAATACTGAATAAATAGCTGGGGTGTGCTAACCATCTAAGTGAATGCAATTTAAAGACCTGGTAGTACGCATGGGAAAGTGTAGGCTAGACATATGCTGACGTAATTCACCAATCGTCATGACTGGCTAGTATATGTGTCATATGCCCCCAGACGCATGGGCACTCTGCAATCGACCATGAGGAGCATGGTACGAAGGATAAAAGACTCAAGGAAGGGGTATCCCATACGTCTACTAGTATCTTCCCTGCCCAATGTAGATGTACAAATCGTAAAAATGATGTGGACATCTCATACTATGATGCAAGTCTCTATGAAATAAACAACTGAGCTACATACCGCTACACGTATTGCTCACACTGATGGCTAGTCGCGCATGAGGCACGCGTCCCTACATGAACTCGCTCTGTGACGTGTAATGATACGTGTCAAGGCCTGGGGAGTCATACCAATAACTCCACAACTTTAGGTGGGTCTACTAGACACTAGGTCAGACATATCTAGTCCTAACGTCAACGTCTTCGCTGACTGCACCCGAGTTTTCTCGGACGTGCACATTTAATAAATAAACATGTAACTAACAATAACTGAAATTAAACAGTACAACAAGGCAAGGTATACTTGTCTGGCAAGAGAGCTGCAAAATATAACGTCCAGATGTCAAATGCCAAAAGTCAGAAACTATGGCCTCAGAATAAATGTCTCCGGATGCTGAAATAAACATCACTAACAGTCTCAGAAAATATCAAATAGCTAGAAACGCCTGTCCTTAAGTCCAATTTGGACACAGGGGGCAAAAATGATAGTTTTCGGTCACTACGGGGTCCACATGTGGGCCACTTTGCACCGAAAAATGTGTCAGGGTCAAAGGTCTCCAAATTCGCCAAACTTAGTGTCAACAAGTCCAGAACGTCGATACGAACCCAACGGAATGTCCAGAACTGGATTCCGATGAACCGATCACAAAATCGTCCGTCAAGTGGAGCCTATGGGGCCCACGATACGGGATTTTGTCAACGTTCTCAGAATCGAACCAAACTTGGATCACAGGACCAGCGTATTGCTATGAGTCCGATGGCGCAAGTTTCGTTTTGATCCGACGTGTGTACACAAAGTTACAGCGTATTCCAGAACAGGCGGATACGGGACGTTGTCGGCGGATACACGTTGATTTCGGTGTGCACGCACATCCGAATCAACTTCTGCGAAATCCCGCACGTCCGTATCAACGACGCGCACGTTTCGGTAAAGATCGCGTGCGACTAAGTCGTCCCGTTTGGCAGGGCGTACTTAGTTCTGGGGTGAATCGGGGCGTTGTTTTTCCTGTTTTTGGATCGCGGTTCACGATCGCCACAGGACACGATGCACCGAGCGGGTCGCACGGGCATCGAGAGGGTTACATAGCATACGCGTCATAACTGACAGAATTAAAAACGGAATTACGAGGAGATAAAACGGGTTACCTGAACAGGGCTCCGTGAAACCGAGTTGCGCGTGTCCGTATGTCGATTCGACACAGGATTTGTGTCCTGGACGTGTCCGGGTTCTGCGTCCAGCTGCTGTGTCCGGCTTTTGGCATGTCCGGAACTAGGGCAGCGGGTCATGGCCGAGCTGGGAGAGGGCGTCCGGCCTAGGGTGTCGCGGAGGGTGGTGGTGGTGATGAAGTCGGACGGGGAGTTCAGATCTGGAGGTTGTAGGGAAGTCGAGCGGAGGTGAGCAGCGATGAGAGGGGAGGTGGCTGCTGCAGGGGGGGGATCTGCACTGCCAGTCGGGGGATGATCTAAACCGGAGGGCGAGGTGGGGTGGAGGTCAGGAAGAAGGGAGGAGGGGAGTCGGAGTGGCTGTGTACAGGCTGGTCGGGGGGGAAAGCTGAACAGGAGTGGGGGAGAAGAGGCGGAGATCGGGTTGCTGCTGTCGAGGCCGGCGGGGGGGGGGGGGAGGGGGGGTTCAGTCGAGAGGGGAAAGGGGGTGACGGAGGAGATGCTCCGGTTGGGGGGTTGGCTCGCCGCGGAGGGGGGGGGGCGGAGTTAGAGATGGTGGAGGTGGTGATTGACTGTGATGGGGGTGGCGGTGGTGGCGGAGGGGAAAGAGGGCTCGGGGGAGAGGGTGGTAGAGAACAGGGAGGGTGGCGGTGGTCGAGGCCGGCGGGGTTGGCTCGCCGCGGGGGGGGGGGGGGGGGAGTCGGCGGAGCGGGGGTAGCCGACGGCTAGGTTAGGGTAAGGGGGAGGAGTACCACGGTGAGGAGGAGGAGAAGGAGGAGAGAGGAGGAGCGGGCGGAGCTCTCCGGTCGGGGGGGGTTGGCTCGCCGCGGGGGGGGGAGGGGGGCGGAGCTGTTCCGGCTGCCGGAGGGGGGGTCGGCTGACGGCTAGGGATTGGGTTTGGGTTTTTATGGTTTTCTTTTTATTTTCTTTTTCTTTTATAGAAAATTAAATAGATATTTTAAGTAAAATATCTAAAAATATTTTCGGGATATTTTTGGGATATTTTCGGGTGGGTCCCGCCTCCAAATGGACGGTGCAGGTTCACCGGCCAATAGGAGGCTGACACCTCACACAAAAGTTTGTAGAAAAATCGCTATAATTTCATAAATTGCGTAAAGGTCCTATTTTAGGAAATTGTGCAATTATAAAATTGTCTGAGAAAAACACCAGATTCCTGAAAATTCTAAAATGCACAGAACTGGGGGAAATTGCTATGTGAGGGCCCTGGGGGGATGGGGGTGAGTCTGGGCAGGGACTGGGCCTGGTTTTCTTGGGTGATACGGGCCACCGTATTAATTAATTAATAATTAACGCGCACGGTGTTCTCTAATTATTTAGAGGCAGGTAGGGCCATAATTTCAGCACGGTATCAATATACTAAATGTAGTATACTCAGTGTAGAATATTAACGCATTTTTGTTTGGGCAAAACAGGTGCATGTTGGGCCTCTAATGTCTGTTGGAACAGAGAATGGTACAGGTCTGGGAATTTAAAATACGGACGTTTGTAACGATATTTGTGCGTCTAAAACGAGGCTCAAAATAGAGTATCTGGGAGTTGCATAAAGTGCAGGATAGTAGACTGACATGTCTAGGAGAGGTATGTGAACTTTGTTCGGAGATAACAGTCAAGGTAAAGCTCATAATAATTCAGTGATGGACAGGTGCACAAGTCAATAGGATATGTAAGCAAAATATATTAAAATATTGCCATAAATCCTAAATTGTTAAAAATAATCCTAAAATGCTGGAATCTTGTCGAGGGGGTTTACAATCTACCCAACTTATAAGAATTTCGTCCTCGAAATTAAATCTAAGCCACGGTAGAAGTCAAAGACGGCATAAGATATAATTTAACAAAGTAATTTATATCTTGGTTTACGAATAGGTTCGAAAAACATTTACGCATGTCGTCCACACGCTTCTAAGTAGATTCCTCTGGTGCGCCATGCTTTCATGCCACGCGCACCAAGGGAATAGACTGATTCCTCAATACCTTTTCTCTATGATCAAGGATTCCCACAGGTTGCTCTTGATACGACAAGCTCGGCCTAATGGTGATCTTCGAATGGTTGAGAACATGACTGCTGTCTGTCACACATCGCCTGAGTTGCGACACGTGGAATACATCAAGTACTCCCTCAAGTGAAGGTGGTAGCGCAAGTTGATATGCCACTACCCGTAATCTTTCTAGCACGTCAATGATCCAACATACCTTGGACTAAATCTTGCTGCGTCCTCCGAATCGAATGGTGTCTCTAGTAGGTGATATCCTCAAGAAGACATGATCGTCCATTTTAAATTCCAAGGGACGATGATGACGGTCTGCCTACTGCTTCTGTCTGTCTTGCACTGCTCGCCAGTGTCCTTGCATTTACTTAACTGTCTCTACGGTGTTGACCACCAACTCTGGTCACGCGAATCCTTGTCTGGTACAATGCTGACTGGTATGCCATGCAATCTTACGATTTGTCTTATATATAAGTTAGCTAAAACTTCTGCAGACTGGCCAACTCTAAAGGTAAGAAATATGCTGACTTGGTGAGTCGGTCCATAGGAATTCGGGATCCTTATAAGTCAACATAGACATAGGTGCTGCTATCCAGTCAGGAGTCAATCAATTGCTCATTTAGGTAAAATCCATTTAGACTCCTGGCAGCAAAATGATACATTCTTTATCGTAACACTTGAGTTCTGAACTTGACCCAAGTTACGAGGCAAAAAAAAAATTCATGCTGTCATAGTGATGCACGTATCAGGAAAGTATGTAGGTAGCGAAGGTCATTCTAAAGATAGCACAGTTTTAAACTATAATCTAATCTAATAATAGGGTTTGGTAATTACCCAAGAAACAAACAGAAATGGCTACAGAAATAATACACTTTCGTATTTATACTAAGCACGAAGTTTCGTCTTTCCGAAGTAAGGGAAGACGGAAAACAGTAATCAAGAGTTCAAGGGGGAGGTAATAGATTAGAAGTGTCGGGATCAAGGCGTTTAAAGAATTCAATGGGAATTGTCAAAGCAGTTGTGGATTGAAATGCTATTTTGGTAATCCCTATTCACATATTCGTATCAGCACAGTTATGTAGCTGATACGATATGCTCAGACATGTCTAGAAGACAAGTACATCCGTCTACTAGTTACTATGTATCTCAATCCAAGTAAAGTAGTTATGCGAAGGGCGAACCAAGTGCACTATGGTTGATCAGACTGTAATACAATGATTCTGAAATGTATTAGTGTAGTACTCCAATAATACATATATTATGAACAAGCTTGATAAAGAATAAGCTTGCAAAACTAGGCTATACTAGCGGCAAAGTCAAGGTAGTACAGCAAATATAAGTACTCTAGATTATGATGTGAGAAGTACAAAACAATTCAAATTCACAAAAGACAAGACTCTACAATCTCTACAGTTATTATTTTAATTCCTTGTCTAAGTCGCTAGTTGACCCAAAAGAGGTATGGCCTTCTAAGTTCTACAATCTTAGTAAGCACTATAGGCTGTCTGCCTAAAACAGAGATTTCAAGAAAGTCTGCATAGAGTAGGGGTTCGAGGTTGTCTGCGTAAAGCAGAGATAAAATGGTCTGGCGTAAAGCATGGCTTCAGAGCTATCCGCGTAAAAAGTCTTACGTAGAAATCTGCGCGTAAATATCTCCTGCGTAAAGTCTAGCATTCGTTGCAGCGTAAAGTTGTATAAGAAACTCATGAGTTTGTCAGTCAAAATTAGTGAATCCTGATATCTGACAAAAGTACTTGCACAACGATCGAGTGAACGGTTTGTGATGATAATTTTGCACGGAGTCCCAGGTTGTCGTTTAGTGACTTTATTGGATACAAGTCATTTTTACGCTCGAGACAAAAATCAGATATCCCGTCAAAAAGCTGTTTCTTTTTGCACAGGGCTCGAGGCGTATCTCTGCATGAGATTTGGTCACGACTGGGGAAAGCTAAGGCTGTAACAATTACGCTCACATCCTATCCTTATGTTACGCCTAATCAGGTTACTCTACGATGGTTATCTATTATTCATGAATTATCAGGTATACGCAGGGCAGTTACCTACGTGGTTTGCATGACGTAGGATAAAAAAGATTAAGGGATCGTGGGTAGCGGTTGTCATAACTGCGGCGTAAAGAAGACAACCTCCTGCATAATTGGGTTTTTACGCCAACAAGAAAGTCATTTGGCTTTTACGCCAACTAAGCAGTTGTTTGGTTCTTATGCCAACAACGGTCAAATGGGTTTTACGCCAACAAGGGTAAAGGGTCACTGGCGTAAAACTCTGGTTTATCTAAACATAGGATGAGGTTTCAATCCTAGTATTCAACCTTGGATTTCTATTGGTTTCTTAAGACTAGGGTTAACACTATGGTCAAATCTCTAACTAATCCTAGTAGTGTTTATACTACTCTCAAGTCATACATAAATATGCCAAGGGATAATGGTAATTTAATCTATAGGTAAGTGATGCTAGGGTTCATTAGGTAATATGGAAGGCTAGGGTTCATTAAGTAGTCTGAACTTAATGATGTGTCAATGCCCTAGTTATGTTCTTAATATGAATACTACCCTAATTATCATCCTATCAACAGGGATTCCTATATTCTAGCAGGGGCTATACTCGAGGAATTATCAGGGAAGCACATGAATCAAGCAGAATACAATTTTGTAAGTAGGACGGACTGGAAGGAAGATAAGTCATAGTCAATTATGGATGAGATCCTATCCTCTAATCCTAGGTGCAGGCTTGCTCGGTACAGTAATGTAACCGAGACAATATGCTCTGACCTGCATGGGCCACCACTAAAAACATGTCACGCCCCAGTCCCAAAATACGTAGGACTAGGACACGTAAGAATGCCAGCCGCCTATATATATGGCAACTCCAATATATGGAAACCATAATACAAGCGTACGCTGTATAATGAACAATAATTCACAAGTGGTATATCTAATCACAAGTCACAGGGTAATATCTAAATCTCATCCACAGTAATCACATATACATGAATAACCAATAACCATGTAACTAGATAAGAATAATAAATATCTAAAGAATGACAGTCGGATGGAAACAAATCCACTGCCGAAATAGAATATCAAAGAAACCAGGTACACACCATATAAGAACAGCATCTGGCAATCACGAGGCTCGAAGAGAAGACCTCCTCAGAATATACATAACATGTCCGGATCTGCGCTCCTGCGAATACCCATGAACATCTATGCCTGGAAAGGGACCAGGTCCTCAAAGGGACATAACAAGATACAGAAAAATAACATGCCATGTATGTAAATACTGAATAAATAACTGGGGTGTGCTAACCATCTAAGTGAATGCAATTTAAAGACCTGGTAGTACGCATGGGAAAGTGTAGGCTAGAAATATGCTGACGTAATTCACCAATCGTCATGACTGGCTAGTATATGTGTCATATGCCCCCAGACGCATGGGCACTCTGCAATCGACCATGAGGAGCATGGTACGAAGGATAAAAGACTCAAGGAGGGGGTGTCCCATACGTCTACTAGTATCTTCTCCGCCCAATGTAGATGTACAAATCGTGAAAACAACGTGGACATCTCATACTATGATGCAAGTCTCTATAAAATAAACAACTGAGCTACATACCGCTACACGTGTTGCTCACACTGATGGCCAGTCGCGCATGAGGCACGCGTCCCTACATGAACTCACTTTGTGACTTGTAATGATACGTGTCAAGCCATGGGGAGTCATACCAATAACTCCACAACTTTAGGTGGGTCTACTAGACACTAGGTCAGACATATCTAGTCCTAACGTCGACGTCTTCGCTGACTGCACCCGAGTTTTCTCGGACGCACACATTTAATAAATAAACATGTAACTAACAATAACTGAAATTAAACAGTACAACAAGACAAGGTATACTTGCTTGGCAAGAGAGCTGCAAAATATAACGTCCAGATGTCAAATGCCAAAAGTCAGAAACTATGGCCTCAGAATAAATATCTCCGGATGCTGAAATAAATATCAGTAACAGTCTCAGAAAATATCAAATAGCTAGAAACGCCTGTTCTTAAGTCCAATTTGGATATAGGGGCAAAAATGACAGTTTCCGGTCAAAGCGGGGTCCACATGTGGGCCGCTTTGCACCAAAAAATGTGTCAGGGTCAAAGTTCTCCAAATTCGATAAACTTAGTGTCAACAAGTCCAGAACGTCGATACGAACCCAACGGAATGTCCAGAACTGGATTCCGATGAGCCGATCACAAAATCGCCCATCAAGTGGAGCCTGTGGGGCCCACGATACGGGATTTTGTCAACGTTCTCAGAATCGAACCAAACTTGGATCACAGGACTAGCGTATTGCTACGAGTCTGATGGCACAAGTTTCATTTCGATTCGACGTGTGTACACAAAGTTACAGCGTGTTCCAGAACAGGCGGATACGGGACATTGTCGGCGGATACGCGTTGATTCCGGAGTGCACGCACATCCGAATCAACTTCTGCGAAATCCCGTACGTCCGTACCAAGTCGTCCCGTTTGGCGGGGCATACTTAGTTTCGGGGTAAATCGGGGCATTGTTTTTCCTATTTTTGGATCGCGGTTCGCGATCGCCACAGGACGCGATGCACCGAACGGGTCGCACGGACATCGAGAGGGTTACATAGCCTACGCGTCATAACTGACAGAATTAAAAATGGAATTACGAGGAGATAAAACGGGTTACCTGAACAGGGTTCCATGAAACCGAGTTGCGCGTGTCCGTGTGTCGATTCGACACAGGATTTGTGTCCTGGACGTGTCCGGGTTTTGCGTCCAGCTGCTGTGTCCGGCTTTTGGCGTGTCCGGAGCTAGGGCAGCGGGTCATGGCCGAGCTGGGAGAGGGCGGCCGTCCTAGGGTGTCGCGGAGGGTGGTGGTGATGATGAAGTCGGACGGGGAGTTCAGATCTGGAGGTTGTGGGAAAGTCGAGGGGAGGTGAGCAGCGAGGAGCGGGGAGGTGGCTGCTGCGGGGGGACGGGGGGGGATCTGCACGGCCGGTCGAGGGAGGATCTGAACCGGAGGGCGAGGCGGGGTGGAGGTCGGGAAGGAGGGAGGAGGGGAGTCAGAGTGGCTGTGTATAGGCTGGTCGGGGGGGGGGGGGAAGCTGATCCGGAGTGGGGGAGAAGAGGCGGAGATGGGGGCTCGGGTTGCTGCTGTCGAGGCCGGCGGGGGGGGGGGGGGTTCAGTCGAGAGGGGAAAGAGGTGACGGAGGAGATGCTCCGGCTGGGGGGTTGGCTCGCCGCGGAGGGGGGGCGGAGCTGGAGATGGTGGAGGTGGTGATTGACTGTGATGGGGGTGGCGGTGGTGGCGGAGGGGAAAGAGGGCTCGGGGGAGAGGGTGGTGGAGAACAGGGAGGGTGGCGGTGGTGGCGGTCGAGGCCGGCGGGGTTGGCTCGCCGCGGGGGGGGGGAGTCGGCGGAGCGGCTCCGGCGAGGGGGGGGTAGCCGACGGCTAGGTTAGGGTAAGGGGGAGGAGTACCACGGTGAGGAGGAGGAGAAGGAGGAGAGAGGAGGAGCGGGCGGGCGGGCAGGGTTGGCTCGCCGCGGGGGGGGGGTGCGGAGCTGCTCCGACGGCCGGGGGGTGTCGGTTGACGGCTAGGGATTGGGTTTGGGTTTTTTTTTGGTTTTCTTTTTATTTTCTTTTTCTTTTATAGAAAATTAAATAGATATTTTAAGTAAAATATCTAAAGATATTTTCGAGATATTTTCGGGATATTTTCGGGTGGGTCCCGCCTCCAAATGGACGGTGCAGGTTCACCGGCCAATAGGAGGCTGACACCTTACACGAAATCTTGTAGAAAAGTCTCTATAATTTCATAAATTGCATAAAGGTCCTATTTTGGAAAATTGCGCAATTACAAAATTGTCTGGGAAAAACACCCGATTCTTGAAAATTTTAAAATGCATAGAACTGAGAGAAATTGCTATGTGAGGGCCTTGGGGGGATGGGGGTGAGTCTGGGCAGGGACTGGGCCTGGTTTTCTTGGGTGATACGGGCCACCATATTAATTAATTAATAATTAACGCGTACGGTGTTCTCTAATTATTTAGAGGCAGGTAGGGCCATAATTTCAGCACGGTGTCAATATACTAAATGTAGTATACTCAGTGTAGAATATTAACGCATTTTTGTTTGGGCAAAATAGGTGCATGTTGGGCCTCTAATGTCTGTTGGAACAGAGAATGGTACAGGTTTGGGAATTTAAAATATGGACGTTTGTAACGATTTTTGTGCGTCTAAAACGAGGCTCAAAATAGAGTATCTGGGAGTTGCACAAAGTGCAGGATAGTAGACTGACATGTCTAGGAGAGGTATGTGAACTTCGTTCGGGGATAACAGTCAAGGTAAAGCTCATAATAATTCGGTGATGGACAGGTGCACAAGTAAATAGGATATGTAAGCAAAATAAATTAAAATATTGCCATAAATTCTAAATTGTTAAAAATAATCCTAAAATGCAGGAATCTGGTCGAGGGGATTTACACGCCCTCCGCCGACGAGTCCAACCCCGCTGTCTCCGGACACAGCCCTAGCCCGGACACGGATCCTGTGTAGACCGGACACGGTGACCAGGACACGAACCAGCATCCCGGATACGAGAATTCTTGGTTCACGAAGCTCTGTTCAGGTAACCCGTTCTCTCTCCTCGTTATTTCGTTTTTTGTTCCGTCAATTGTGTAGCATAGACTGTGTAACCCTCTCGATGCCCGTGCAACCCTCTCGGTGCATCGCGTCCTGTGGTGATCGCAAACCGTGATCCAAAAACAGGAAAACCCACGCCCTATTTCACCCCGGAACTGAGTACGCCCCGCCAAACGGGACGACTTGGTCGCACGCGGTCTTTACAGAAATGTGCGCGCCGTTGATACAGACGTACGAGATTTTGCAGAAGTTGATTTGGATGTGCGTGCAGACCGGAATCAACACGTATCCGCCGACAACGCCCCATATCCGCCTATTCTGGAACGCGTCGTAACTTTGTGTACAATCGTCGGATCGAGACGAAACTTGTGCCATCGGACTCGTAGCAATACGTTGATCCTGTGACCCAAGTTTGGTTCGATTCTGAGAACGTTGACAAAATCGCGTATCGTTGGCCCTACAGGCTGCACTTGACGGGCGATTTTGTGATCGGCTCATCGGAATCCAATACTGGAAGTTCCATTAGGTTCGTATTATCGTTCCTGACTTGTTGATACTAAGTTTGAGGAATTTGGAGACCTTTGACCCTGACACGCTTTTCGGTGAAAAGTGGCCCATATGTGGACCCCGCTTTGACCCGAAAATGTTATTTTTGCCCTTGTGACCAAATTGGACTTAAGGACAGGCGTTTCTAGCTATTTGATATTTTTTGAGACTGTTGGTGATGTTTATTACAGCTTTTGGAGGAGTACCTACATTATCCACTGATACAGGGACAAATGTTGGTATTCCAACCCCAGGCAAGTGTACCTTGCCAAACCCTGCAGTTTTGCTACTTATTTCCTTGACTTATTTATACAATATTGTGCAAGTGTATATTGCCTACATTGCAGTTCTTGTTACATATTTCCTTGCTTTATTTATATTGTTGTGCATGCTTAACCTAGGACCGTGTGACTTACTTAGCGTCCGATTAATAGTCGGGTGCCAACACCATACGCGATGTTGTGTATTGTCATCTAGAGATGGACATTCGTGACCCCTTTACATTCTCGTACTTGTCTTATCAAGTACACTATAACCCAGGACACTTGACACTATTCATGAGACGGGATCTTTCTGAGATATTCATGGTGATTCTGTATAGGATGCAGGATTTGACACTGACATTATATTCATAGATACTCTATGACTTGCTGCATTAGCTATGATCTTGCGTGCCATGTACATGAGATGTTATGGACATGAGATGTGTGATTACATTGGGTGGGGAGAGACACACAGGCTACAGGCTGATCATATATATAACCCCTATTATTGTGAGGCGCAAGACTCTGAAACCCGAGCTTGGCCCATTACTCATTATTACTGCTACCGGCTCCCCGACACAGAGCTTGTAGTGGCTCAGCCTGAGTACTCGTGATGCTCTCATCTTGCATTTCACATAGATGGTTACATACTTACCCTATTAATTTTATTATTTGCTGCACTGTATTTATCTTGGCATGTTGTTTCTTGTACCATGTTATGTCCCCTGAGGACTTGGATCCGGATTATGTCCCCAGGATTTGCGGACGAGATCTATCCCGAGGTATACGGGACCGCAGCAGGAGCTGATATAGGAGATGTACCGACACCCGAGGACGAGGTGTTAGCTGAAGACTTTTCCTGAGCATCCATGTTTCATGCTCAGTATTTATTTTATTCAGTCATTTATATTTTGGTCTGTTGAACCATTGTATCAGATTTTTATCGGGTTGTTCCCCGAAGCACTTTATAGAGACTGGTTGATGATTTACATTTCTTATATCTGTGGATCATATTTTATCTTATGTGGATGAGATTAGTTGTGCCATGTTGTCGTAGACTTTATTTTATAACTTAAGTACGCCCTGATGGATCCATTAAATTGGGTTTGTCCATCGGTGCGTGTTGCTGGCAATTGTCACGTGTCTAGTCCCTCGGTATTTTGGGACTGGGGCGTGACATGGTTTAAGTGGTAGCCCATGCAGGTCTACGACTAAATCGTTCGGTTTTAACTTAGGGACCGAACAAGCCTGCCCTAAGGATAGGATAAGTTATAGGATCTCATCCATTGTTTGAACCATTTTTGAACTCTATATCAAACTCAAACTAATTACTTGATTTGCATCCTGTATTGATTCCTCTGAGCGTTCTTATAGTTTATCTTTTTGTTGCAGAGTAATGGATCCCAGGAACGGAGATGAGAATCCCTTGGATACGCCACACGATGCTGTGGTTACTTATGTAGACGGAGTGATACTAGGGAATGGAGGACAATCATCTCAAGGAAATCAAACCGGACAACCTAATCCTAGGTTTCAGCGTGATGACATCCCACCTCCACCACAGTTCACTCCACAAATGCCTGTTTTTGCGCCAGGGCAAGCCATGGACGGGCAACAGATGTTTCAGAAGATTTATGCCATGATGCAAGCCCAACAACAGGTTCAATAAGAGGCTCAGCGTCATGAGGCAGAGTATTTGAGAACCAGCCTGGTATCCGCATTGGAGCAGGCAAACCCACCATCTAGGCGACCAGCGACGGGATCTATCACTGATTTTTGCCAGCTTAAGCCTCGTACCTTTTCTGGCAAAGAGGGGCCAATTGAAGTTTACGAATGGCTCACGAACATAAAGCACCAGTTGGAAGCAACTGAACTTCCAAGGAAGAAATGGATGACTGCGGTCAGGATCCAGTTGACTGAAAATGCACATCATTTGTGGTTATCAGAAGAGAGGAGGCTCGGACAGGACCGAGTCACTTGGGAAGAGTTCTCCAGACTCTTCCAAGAGATGTATCTTCCAGCAGTTGCACGGTCGAAACTCAGAGACAAGTTCAACTGCCTTATCCAAGGCAATATGTCAGTGGAAAAATACAACGCAGAATTTATTCGTCTGAGTCTGTCACGACCCGCACCCGGTGTAAGGGTACTAGTCGGAAACAACGCCCAGCCTACGCCGCGGAATCGACGGTAGAACGCTGTCTAGATAATCTATCTAATATAATGAACCACCAATAATGATAAAATACTCAATCACAGAACTAAGATAGAATGAGCAAGAATCAGATAAAGAATAGAATAGTCACAATACAACTCATGAGTCTAAAATAATACATCAATGAGTCTGAAGAAAAACAGAAATAAGCTGGAGACAAATCCAGTACCAAAGAATACTACAAAACTATAAAGCTACAACTCCAGGGTCAACTATCTCAGTTGGGATAAGTCCCTCTTGAGCCAGGGTCTCAGAATCTAAACCCACAACATCTTGGGGTCCATAGTAGGTAGGGTACTCCTCAGTGTCATCTGGAAAAATATTTCCAGTCAGGAAGGAGCAGAGTACAACCCTAACAGCAGTTCTCAAATAATGATAAAAACTATGTAACAGTAAATAGCTGTGGATAAACAAGATGCATAAATAGATACAAGAAATGTATAGACAATAAGGAAGTACTGGAAAGAAATACAATAATGAACAATATGCTGATGGAACAAGAATACTAATGACTAAGTGTGTGAGTACTAGCTTTAACATGTGATCGGCTTGGGAACTTGCACAAGAGTATAATGGCCTGGCTGATTATACGTGCGGTGTATGATCAATACTAACAAGGAATAAGACATGCACAAGGAGGGTATGATCACATATCTACACTAAAATACTCCCCACCCCCGACTGGTATAATAGATCCAACCACGGTACGTTATGGCACGAGATTCCCCAAGAAGAGAGCGACTCCTCCCGAAAATCGGTGTCTGTACATGTAAAAGATAACCAATGAAACAATACTTGCACCATATACACCATATACCAAGGAATAACATCTCATGACGAGATCCGGATATACCAATCCGTGTAACAATAGTGTCAAGAGAACATGTAAATCTACACTAGATACAACGAACATAGAGGATATCATAAATGAGAAACTATCAGAGAATGTACTCGCCTGAAGTCCAATGAACAGTCTCACAAATGTCTGACTCGGTGCCTCGAAGACCTAGATATGGAATACAACATTAAAACAAGGTTCCGGAAAGAGAACAAGTCAAACTAGACAACTTCTAGGTCAATAACTCAATTCTAAGGCAAAAGTCAACTATGGTCAACTCTAAAGTCCACTAAAGTCAAACATGGTCAAACCCAAAGTCAACCTCACAAAACATCCATAAAATAATATAAAAATAAAAATACAATAATTTAGGAATCAAATTAGATTCCAAAAGAAACTCACACAAAGTATACTAATAATACAATTAATATATACCTTAAAAATATATATATACAACCCAATATTCATATAATTAAAATACTATATTATAACAATTATTATACCTCTCAAAACACATATATATATACATATAAATATATACAAATACAATATATAATATATACATTAAATCTGTCAAAGCGTCACTGAAAACAGTGAGCTAAGAATACAATTTAATTAAAACGGCTAATAGTGACAGTTTCGTCTGTCACCGAAAAACTGTCGCAGAAAAAACTGAATACAATTCCTACTGCCGACTGGATCGCTGACAGTTTAAAACCGTCGCAGAAAGACTGTCGCAGAAAATCCGCACAAACCCGCCCACTGCTAATTAATGACAGATTTGTCATTAAATGCATTTAAATGCACAGAGTTACAGCGGCTGCTGTATCGGCTAATTAATGACAGTTTTACTGTCATTAATTCACTGTTACTAAAACAATCAAAATATATATATATATATATATATATATATATATATATATATATATATATATATATATATATATAACAATATATATATATACAATAAAATCACAATACAATATAATTAAATAACTAATAATTATATACTTATATATATACACATCTACACTTATAATTAAATACCAATTGTTACAAACTCATGTACATATTAATGTACATATTTTATATGGCTAGAAGCACACCTAAAATATATACATTAATATACAATAAGTTCATAATAATTATAAATAATACAATTACACAATCAAACACATAAATATATTTTATAAAATATTTTCTGTATAAATTATATTATTTAACAAGTAGTAACATATATATTTGCATGCAAGAAAGCTACATATTATATTGTACATTATATTAGCACACACAAAATATAGATCTATGCTACAATAATTACTATAATAAATACACAAAATAAATATATAATATCCATATATATTTACTAATTATAAATGAAGAATTGAACCACAATTAATTAGATCGATGCAAAATACACACAATTGGAGAGTATCTCACCGTATCCCACTAGATCTAGGATACGCATGCGACACGAGTCCAACACACAACCAAATGCACCCCGAAGGACACAAACAAATCACAAATAATATTTATAAACAAATCAAAGTGTCAAAAGTAGATCTATGTGTCCGTGTCAAAATACGACATGTTCAAAGCCCCGTGTCGGAGGAAAACCCCTAAATGACACGTATCACCAAATAGTTGGGATACGAACCACAAGTATCCCAATATGGACACGACACTATTCTCAAACACAAATCTTATGTCCAATTGATCTATAGGATCAATTGACACACACAACAAAATGTAAATTCGGAATTCCTACAAAATTGATACAAAAAGCACCATAACTTTCTCCATGGGTCTCCTATGAACACAAAACAAAGTCCTATGGGTAGTACATACATATAGGTTGATTTTACATGATTAAATCCCAGATTTAGAAGCTATTTAAATGGGAAAAATCTGAATTATACCTATTGTGAGATGGATTCCCAATGAAACCTCCAATTGAGATGAACTTGCTTCCAAATTGTAGATCCTTGCTCCTCTTTGTAGATCCTTGCTTCCTTCTTCTAGATCCTTGCTTTCTTCTTCTCTAATGGTGAATTGGGAAGAATTTGGAATGAATTTGGTAGGGAATTGGATTGGGAATGGAGGGAATTTGGTAGTGGGAAAATTCTAGATCTAGATTTGGAATGAAATGAGAGGAGAGAGAAATTCCCCCCCTCATTAATAGGCCGGCCATAGCCCCTCCCCCAAGCAATTGTAAAATGTCCAATGTACCCCTTGGGGCCTCTCATGAAGAAATAATTAATGAAGGAAGCTTCTAGTCTAATCATTTAATTAATTTAATCCATCTCCTTAACTATGGGCTTTCTAAATGGGCCAAGTCTAACTAGTTAATTCATGTTGGTCCATGGGTCCAAACTAAACTAGTTGGGTCCACTAAAATAAGTCCAAAATAATTAAATAATAACTAACAACAATTAAATAATACAACAAATAATTATTTACCATGCACAATATTTATTTAAATAGAAAATTACCAAAATACCCTTTCCTAGAAAATGTGGTAGTGACAAGTCTACCCTCCTTAAAATAATTTCGTCCTCAAAATTCAAAGACGAAAACTACCCCCAGAAAATCACAGAACATAACTAAAGAATCACAACTAACTAATGAACAGAACATAACAATGAACAGAACATAACTACAAAATAACATACCTCAAGGTACAAACAAATATGGATAACGCTCTCACATTTCATCCTCTCTCTCCCAGGTAGACTCCCCCGGAGAGTGATACCTCCATGCGACGCGCACCAAAGGAATAGTCTGGTTCCTCAGCACCTTCTCTCTCTGATCCAGAATCCCAACTGGCTGCTCTGGATAGCTAAGAGTAGGGCCCACCTCTATCTCTGAGTGATCTAATACATGACTAGGATCTGCCATGTATCGTCTCAACTGCGACACATGAAACACATTATGCACTTCCTCCAATGCAGGTGGCAAGTCTAGTCTATAAGCAACTGCACCGACCCTCTCTAGAATAGTGAAAGGTCCAATGAATCGCGGACTAAGCTTTCCGCCTCCACCGAAGCGAATCGTGCCTCGTGTCGGAGAAATCCTCAGAAACACCAAACCACCCACCTAGAACAAAATACCACCTTAAGAACTTAATCTATAACAAACAACCAAGAACAAACAAAAATCTAAACTATACCTCGAACTCCAAAGGTCTCCGATGGCTATCGGCCCAATGCCGCTGTCTGTCCTGCGCCACTCGAAGTCTGTCTCTAATCAACTGAACCTTCTCTGCTGCATCCACAACCATCTCTAGCCCAAGCAAAACTCTCTCTCCAATATCGTCCCAAGACAAAGGAGTACGACACCTCCGACCATATAGAGTTTCAAAAGGTGACATCTCTATACTGGCCTGGTAACTGTTGTTGTAAGCAAACTCTACCAAATGGAGATGGTCCTCCCAAGAACCCCCGAAATCTAGTACACAAGTGCGCAACATATCCTCGAGAGTCTGAATAGTCCTCTCTGACTGCCCATCTGTCTGGGGATGATATGCAGTACTGAACTTGAGCTGAGTGCCCAAACTCTCCTGGAAACTCCTCCAGAAATGAGAAGTGAAACGACTATCCCGATCTGAGACTATGCTGACGGGAACTCCATGTATCCTAACGATCTGTCTCACATACATCTCTGCCAGCTTTTCCGTAGACAAACCCACCTTGAAAGGCAAAAAGTGGGCCGACTTGGTCAACCTATCAACAATGACCCAAATCGTGTCTTTCCCTCCTAGAGATCGTGGTAGTTCGGACACAAAATCCATAGTAATGTGTTCCCACTTCCACTCTGGAATGGGTAATGGCTGAATTAAACCTCCTGGCCTCTGCCTCTCGGCTTTCACCTGCTGGCATACTAAGCATCTGGATACAAACTGTGCCACTTCCCTCTTCATGCCATACCACCACACACTCTCTCGCATATCCCGATACATCTTGTTAGCACCTGGATGTATGGAATACTGAGAGCGATGCGCTTCCTGTAACACCTCCTCACGCAACTCCCCACTAGGCACACACAATCTAACTCCATGCCTCAAAGATCCATCCTCTGCAATAGTGAAATCATCCTCCAATCCTGCTCTCACCTGAGCTCTGATACTCCTCAAGGATACATCATCATACTGTGCTGCCTTGATCCTATCCATCAAATCTGAATGTATCTGCAATCCCCATATTTGCATAGCACCACCAGGAACAATCACCTCAATGCCCAAGCTCTCCAAGTCCTCCAACAAATATCGATCCTGCGTCAAGAACATAGCTACCGGATACCTTCTCAAAGCATCGGCAACTACATTGGCTTTCCCAGGATGATATTGCAAAGAGATATCAAAATCCTTCATCAGTTCCAACCACCGACGCTGCCTCATGTTCAACTCCTTCTGTGTGAAAACGTACTTCAAGCTTTTGTGGTCTGTGAAGATCTCCACACGCTCTCCGTACAAATAATGTTTCCACAACTTCAGAGCGAAAATGACGGCTGCCAACTCCAAATCATGGGTAGGATAGTTCTTTTCATGAGGACACAATTGCCTGGATGCATAGGCAATCACTTTCCCATGCTGCTGAAGAACACAACCTAAACCCTTCCCCGATACATCACTATAAATAGTGAAACCTCCGGACCCTGATTGCAACGTCAAAATAGGAGCAGACGTCAACCTCTTCTTCAACTCCTCAAAAGCAACCTAGCAATCCTCCGTCCAAACAAACTCCACATCCTTCCTTGTGAGTCTGGTCATCGGCTCGGCAATCCTCGAAAAATCTTGCACAAACTTCCTGTAGTAGCCTGCCAATCCCAAGAAACTCCTGATCTCTGCTACCGAACTCGGAGTCTTCCAAGATTCTACTGCTGAAATCTTCTTCGGATCCACTGAAATACCATCACCAGTCACAACATGCCCCAAGAATTCCACCTTGTCCAAGAAAAACTCACATTTGGACAACTTCCCATACAACTTCTCCTTCCTCAGCACATCCAACACAATCCTCAAATACTCCTCATGCTCCTCCGGTGTCTTCGAGTATATGAGTATGTCGTCGATGAACACCACCACGAACTTGTCAAGGTACTGGTGGAACACCTTGTTCATCAAGTTCATAAATACCGCCGGTGCATTAGTCAAACCAAACGGCATCACCATAAACTCGTACTAACCATACCGAGTTCTAAAAGCAGTCTTCGGTATGTCCTCCGGCTTCACCTTCACCTGATGGTAGCCTGATCTCAAATCTATCTTAGAAAATACCTTCTCACCACTCAACTGATCAAACAGATCATCAATCCGTGGCAAAGGATACTTATTCTTGATAGTGAGATTATTCAAAGCCCTGTAATCAATGCACATATGCACCGATCCATCCTTCTTCGGTACAAACAATACCGGGGCTCCCCATGGTGAAGAACTCGATCTGATAAACCCCTTATCCTGCAATTCGTCCACCTGCTTCTTCAACTCGACCAGCTCGCTGTTGTTTACTCTATAGACATGCTGCGAAATTGGTTCTGCACCTGGCACCAAGTCTATAGAAAATTCAATATCTCGATCTGGCGGCAATCCTGGCAATTCCTCAGGAAACACATCCAAGAATTCTGCTATCAATGGATGCGGCAACTCCTTGTCTTCCACCATAGCTCCACAAATAATGCTTTCTCCCTGCTCTGCAGCTCCTCTAGCAAACTCGAACTCTGACTCTCCTGGCGAACCAAACAAAACTCTACCTCCTCTACAATCTATGCTAGCACGGTGCCTACTCAACCAATCCATCCCGAGTACAATGTCGTAGCTCGGAAGTGGCATTACAAGTAGACACGCACTCAACTCCCGGTCTCCCAGAGTAACTCTCCGATCCTTACAAATATCATTAACCAGGATAATGCCTCCCCCGGTCATGATCTTGCAAGTCCTAAGCAAAGACTCAGCTACCAAACCATGCTTTAGAGCAAAAGAAACAGATACAAAACTATGGGAAGCACCACTATCAAACAAAGCTAAAGCTGGAATGGAATCAAGAAGAATAGAACCTGCGATGACATCTCCGGTGGGTTCCTCCTCTTCGACGGTCATAGCAAACGCTCGTCCCTGCCGAGCACCTCCCTGCTGATGCTGGACAAAACGCTGCTGCTGTGTCGGAAGCGGTCCCCTCGGTTGTGCTGCAGGTGGTCTCGTCTGTGCCCTCGGAGCTGGAGCTGCTCCCTGAACTGCACGACGAGGACACTCCCTCAATTGATGCCCTTCAGTACCACAATACAAACAAACTCCTAGCCTCTTTCTGCAAACTTCCCAGATGTGGTCGGGCTTCTTGCAGAAGTTGCATAGAGCTTGCTGTAACTGTCTCTGCTGCTGAGGTGCCTGGTGAAAAGGCGCTCTAGTTGGAGTCTGGTTCTGCTGTGGCTGCTGGAAAGGTCTGGACTGGAAATGAGGACGTTTGGCAGATACTGCACTGCCGTTGGCCCCCAGAAAAGAATTACGGTCTCTCTTGGTCTTCAAACCCAGATCCCGCTCAACCTTGCGTGCCTCTGCAAGTATCTCCGAGTATGTCTCATAAAAAGACGGAATGAGAATCTTCACTTCCCAGTTTAGACCCTCTCGGAAATGAATAGCTCGAACCTCCGGCTCCCTCACCAGATACTCTGTAAATCGGCTCAGCCTACCGAACTCCGCAGCGTATTCCTCCACAGACATGCTCCCCTGAATGAGACTCTCAAATTGTCTCCCCAAGTCAAGCCTGTCTATCCGAGCGAAAAACTTCTTCTTGAAAAGGTCCTTGAATACCTCCCAAGATTGTCCTGCGTCAACCAGAACCGGCTCATTCCTGAACCAAGTACGAGCGACGTCGAACAGTTGAAGTCCTACCGCCTCAACCTTTAGATCTTCAGAAAGACGGGACACCCTCATAAGACGCTCAATGTCCTCGAGCCAATCATCAGCATAGACGATGCCCTCCGTCCCTTTGAAAACCCTAGGCTCCAGTTTCTTGAAGTCCTGAATGTTGCCTGGCCGAAGCTGAGCAACTTGAGGAACAACCTGTTGCTGGATCGGAACTCCTCTCTCGACTACAGCATGAGCAAGCTGATGAGCACTCTCGATGCCCTGTCGTAGAACGTCGGTCTGCCTCTGATGTGCCTCCGACTGAGCCCTCTGTGCCTCGAGCATCTCATGAAACAGTGTAAACATCTGTGACGCCTCTGCTGGCACAGGAGGTGGAGGTGGAAGCCCCTCAGATACAGCTGGCACAGTCCTCTGAGTAGGTGGTGGACCTCCGAAAGCAGCTGACACTCCAATCACCGGAGAAGTGACTGGTGTAGGCACTCGAGATGTCGCAGACCTCTCAGAAACTGCTCTCCCTTGCTGTGATCTAGTCTTAGGCGGCATCCTGAGACAAAGCAAAAGAAAGAATCAATATGGCACAAGATGTAAGACATCAAGGAAAGGACAGTTTAAGGGATCAAGTATCAATGTCAAAGGAGAATAGTTGAATCAAAAGAATTTTCCTAGATGTGATTGAGTATCTCAGCCTATATCCTATATCCTATTGCAGGCTCGCAGTAGTACAACTAAGTTGTCGCACTACCACGACATCACATACTTGTGAAGCTAGACCTGCATGGGCCACCACCAAAAATGTGTCACGACCCGCACCCGGTGTAAGGGTACTAGTCGGAAACAACACCCAGCCTACGCCGCAGAATCGGCGGTAGAACGCTGTCTAGATAATCTATCTAATATAATGAACCACCAATAATGATAAAATACTCAATCACAGAACTAAGATAGAATGAGCACGAATCAGATAAAGAATAGAATAGTCACAATACAACTCATGAGTCTAAAATAATACATCAATGAGTCTGAAGAAAAACAGAAATAAGCTGGAGACAAATCCAGTACAAAAGAATACTACAAAACTATAAAGCTACAACTCCAGGGTCAACTGTCTCAGTTGGGATAAGTCCCTCTTGAGCCAGGGTCTCAGAATCTAAACCCACAACATCTTGGGGTCCATAGTAGGTAGGGTACTCCTCAGTGTCATCTGGAAAAATATTTCTAGTCAGGAAGGAGCAGAGTACAACCCTAACAGCAGTTCTCAAATAATGATAAAAACTATGTAACAGTAAATAGCTGTGGATAAACAAGATGCATAAATAGATACAAGAAATGTATAGAAAATAAGGAAGTACTGGAAAGAAATACAATAATGAACAATATGCTGATGGAACAAGAATACTAATGACTAAGTGTGTGAGTACTAGCTTTAACATGTGATCGGCTTGGAAACTTGCACAAGAGTATAATGGCCTGGCTGATTATACGTGCGGTGTATGATCAACACTCACAAGGAATAAGACATGCACAAGGAGGGTATGATCACATATCTACACTAAAATACTTCCCACCCCCGACTGGTATAATAGATCCAACCACGGTACGTTATGGCACGAGATTCCCCAAGAAGAGAGCGACTCCTCCCGAAAATCGGTGTCTGTACATGTACAAGATAACCAATGAAACAATACTTGCACCATATACACCATATACCAAGGAATAACATCTCATGACGAGATCCGGATATACCAATCCGTGTAACAATAGTGTCAAGAGAACATGTAAATCTACACTAGATACAACGAACATAGAGGATATCATAAATGAGAAACTATCAGAGAATGTACTCGCCTGAAGTCCAATGAACAGTCTCACAAATGTCTGACTCGGTGCCTCGAAGACCTAGATATGGAATACAACATTAAAACAAGGTCCCGGAAAGAGAACAAGTCAAACTAGACAACTTCTAGGTCAATAACTCAATTCTAAGGCAAAAGTCAATTATGGTCAACTCTAAAGTCCACTAAAGTCAAACATGGTCAAACCCAAAGTCAACCTCACAAAACATCCGTAAAATAATATAAAAATAAAAATACAACAATTTAGGAATCAAATTAGATTCCAAAAGAAACTCACACAAAGTATACTAATAATACAATTAATATATACCTTAAAAATATATATATACAACCCAATATTCATATAATTAAAATACTATATTATAACAATTATTATACCTCACAAAACACATATATATATACATATAAATATATACAAATACAATATATAATATATACATTAAATCTGTCAAAGCGTCACTGAAAACAGTGAGCTAAGAATACAATTTAATTAAAACGGCTAATAGTGACAGTTTCGTCTGTCACCGAAAAACTGTCGCAGAAAAAACTGAATACAATTCCTACTGCCGACTGGATCGCTGACAGTTTAAAACCATCGCAGAAAGACTGTCGCGGAAAATCCGCTCAGACCCGCCCACTGCTAATTAATGACAGATTTGTCATTAAATGCATTTAAATGCACAGAGTTACAGCGGCTGCTGTATCGGCTAATTAATGATAGTTTTACTGTCATTAATTCACTGTTACTAAAACAATCAAAATATATATATATATATATATATATATATATATATATATATATATATATATATATCAATATATATATATATATATATATATATATATATATATATATATATATATATATATATATATATAACAATATATATATATATACAATAAAATCACAATACAATATAATTAAATAACTAATAATTATATACTTATATATATACACATCTACACTTATAATTAAATACCAATTGTTACAAACTCATGTACATATTAATGTACATATTTTATATGGCTAGAAGCACACCTAAAATATATACATTAATATACAATAAGTTCATAATAATTATAAATAATACAATTACACAATCAAACACATAAATATATTTTATAAAATATTTTATGTATAAATTATATTATTTAACAAGTAGTAACATATATATTTGCATGCAAGAAAGCTACATATTATATTGTACATTATATTAGCACACACAAAATATAGATCTATGCTACAATAATTACTATAATAAATACACAAAATAAATATATAATATCCATATATATTTACTAATTATAAATGAAGAATTGAACCACAATTAATTAGATCGATGCAAAATACACACAATTGGAGAGTATCTCACCGTATCCCACTAGATCTAGGATACGCATGCGACACGAGTCCAACACACAACCAAATGCACCCCGAAGGACACAAACAAATCACAAATAATATTTATGAACAAATCAAAGTGTCAAAAGTAGATCTATGTGTCCGTGTCAAAATACGACATGTTCAAAGCCCCGTGTCGGAGGAAAACCCCCAAATGACACGTATCACCAAATAGTTGGGATACGAACCACAAGTATCCCAATATGGACACGACACTAGCCTCAAACACAAATCTCATGTCCAATTGATCTATAGGATCAATTGACACACACAACAAAATATAAATTCGGAATTCCAACAAAATTGATACAAAAAGCACCATAACTTTCTCCATGGGTCTCCTATGAACACAAAACAAAGTCCTATGGGTAGTACATACATATAGGTTGATTTTACATGATTAAATCCCAGATTTAGAAGCTATTTAAATGGGAAAAATCTGAATTATACCTATTGGGAGATGGATTCCCAATGAAACCTCCAATTGAGATGAACTTGCTTCCAAATTGTAGATCCTTGCTCCTCTTTGTAGATCCTTGCTTCCTTCTTCTAGATCCTTGCTTTCTTCTTCTCTAATGGTGAATTGGGAAGAATTTGGAATAAATTTGGTAGGGAATTGGATTGGGAATGGAGGGAATTTGGTAGTGGGAAAATTCTAGATCTAGATTTGGAATGAAATGAGAGGAGAGAGAAATTTCCCTCCCTCATTAATAGGCCGGCCATAGCCCCTCCCCCAAGCAATTGTAAAATGTCCAATGTACCCCTTGGGGCCTCTCATGAAGAAATAATTAAGGAAGGAAGCTTCTAGTCTAATCATTTAATTAATTTAATCCATCTCCTTAACTATGGGCTTTCTAAATGGGCCAAGTCTAACTAGTTAATTCATGTTGGTCCATGGGTCCAAACTAAACTAGTTGGGTCCACTAAAATAAGTCCAAAATAATTAAATAATAACTAACAACAATTAAATAATATAACAAATAATTATTTACCATGCACAATATTTATTTAAATAGGAAATTACCAAAATACCCTTTCCTAGAAAATGTGGTAGTGACAGAGTCGCTTCACTCCAACCTTGATTTCGACAGAGGAAAAGAAAGCTGAGAAGTTCTTTGACAGATTGAAGTTCGAGCTCCAGAGGTTGATTGGATCTGTTGCACCTACATCATATACCGACGTCCTTGCAGCAGCACGACGCATGGAGCGTGTCACTAGAAGGGAGTCAAATCTGAAGAGGCCAATCACATCAGCACCATCTAGGACATCACATGGGGATTCTGTAAAACGGTCCCAGAGTAGTATGCCAGAGAGAACAGCACACAGGGCCATATCTCTCCCTTCTTGTCACCACTGCGGCAAGGTAGGTCACATTGAGAGAGAATGCAGACACAAGTTGGGACTATGCCTGGCTTGCGGATCCAACCAGCATCCAACCAGAGACTGCACTGAGCGCAGAGAGGGAGCACCGAGACTAGCTTTACCTGCACCAAGGCCAGCTTATCCAGCAGTAGGAGCATCGCAGACAGGAGTTGGAGGAGTCAGACCACTAGTTCCAGGAGGATATCAGCAGAGACCACCATTAGCACCACAGGAAGCTCTATTTCAGCAGGCTCAGCAACAGAGAGGTCAAGCTCAGGGACGAGGACAGGCATTTGTATTGGCTGTTGAGGAGGAAGCTACTGAAGGAGAGGTTATCACAGGTACTATTTTAGTAGCTTCATTACCAGCTATAGCTTTATTTGATTCTGGAGCATCGTATTCATTTATAGCAGCTAGCTTTGTAGCCACCCATAGAGTAGCAACCGCACCCCTTCCGAAGATAAAGAGAATTCTTACGGGAGGTGGAATTATCCCAGTTAGTGACGTCTGTAGATCATATTCAGTAATAGTTTATGGACGAGAGATGCACGCTCAATTTCTGATCTTTTCCATGCCGGATTATGATGTTGTACTTGGTATGGACTGGTTAAGTCAGTACCATGCGACTCTTGATTACCGAATTGGACGGGTTATATTTAGACCGTCTGGACATCCAGAATTTGAGTTTCTTCGGGGAGCTGTAGAGCAAGGAGTTTAGCCTACTCTTAGGGTACTATCTGTAGAAGGGGAGACAGGTTACCCAAGAGTCATATCAGAGTTTGTGGATGTATTTCCTGATGATCTTCCAAGTTTACCGCCTGATCGGAAAATAGAATTCATAATAGACTTAATTCCAGGAGCAGAACCTATCACTTCATCAGTATATCGGCTAGCACCTAAGGAGTTAGTGGAGTTGAAGGAACAAGTTGATATTCTTTTGGAGAAGGATTTTATTCGGCCCAGTGTTTCACCTTGGGGAGCACCCATATTATTTGTACCGAAGAAGGATGGAACAGTACGGTTGTGCATTGACTACAGGGCACTGAATGCTGTGACCATCAAGAATAGGTATCCCTTGTCACGCCCCAATCTCCCGCAAGCCCAATAGTCCCCGCTGAACGTGAATCACCACGTTGCAGCTCTCCCACAGGACAATCGTTCTCATCGGGACGTGATGCCGTACGAGCCTGGAGTTGCGCTCGTACAAGGCGATGTTGTCAAACACCAAAAGTTATCATCGAAACAACCAAGTTGCAGCGAAAGTCAAGTATTGTGTACCAAGCACACATCAGAGTAATATGCAGCGAAGCTCACGATAGGGTCCAAATGAAATGCCTCATCGTAGGCAATGCCACAAAGGCGATGCCACGAGGGCGATGAAATACTCTTGCTCTTTTCTCTAGCCCACAAAGGTACTTACAGTTCATACATCATGCCTCGTATATCCAAGCAGCGCCACTACGCCTGCGTACCTGAAATATTGCCCACAAACGTGGGTCAGTACACAACCGTACTGGTGAGCGGGGTAACCCACTTGTCTAAGCCGACACTAAGTAAAATAGTGAATGCAAACAGTTATATGGTGATCTTTCTAGTTGAATCCTAGATTCTTTTTATGGCATAGGGATGACATGTTAAGGAAAGCTGTAAAGCAGTTTAAGCATGCAAGCATTCAACTCAAACCAAGCGACAAGCATTTTATAACCCAACCGAAGGAAACTAGCATGCAACCATCTTGCTCAAGTACAAGCAACACGATAACATATCGAACCGTCAACCAAGACTCAATATCCATCCTCAACCAACACTTATAATCCAAATCCCAAAGTGCACACTCTTGCCGAGGCAAGGTGGCCGCGCCTACACGAAAGCCAAACCAACAAAAGAAAAGCAAGCCAACACTAGTCTATATGAAGTCACTGGCCAAGCCATAAAGGACACATGATCGGACTGATCAAATGCAGTTCTCGTCGAAACAGCGCTAAGTAGCTAACCCACCTGGATCAATTCCAACCGCTGGCACCGCGCCCAAGGCACGTTACCCAACTGTCTCCTCCATGGCCGAACGGTCCCGGTGCCCCGGAGCCTTCCCGTTCGAGGAGACCAAACCCTGTGCAATACAGGTTGTCCGTGACATGCAGACACCAAGTAGGTATGACGAGAGGATCGAACATTCTCGCCCCACCAAGCGATCCTAGACTCGTTCCATGAATTATCCAACCAAAATATCCATAACCATTCTTCCAACATATTGCCCAAGGCACCAATATCCAGTTATCCCATATTCACAATGCCGCTTCTCAGCAATGTATTCCAAATGGTGCAACACCCACGCTCAAAGCAATCCCATGGCACAATGCCCCAACAGTGGCACAATGCCCTCGCCGATGCAGTTGTTCGGTTTCGAACCACAACTGCTCGCTTTGCAAGACAAAACGACCAAATGATACTCGTGCACGGATGCACGCTCGCTCGCCCAAATCCCAATGTTTCCAACCAAGATATTCCAACTGTCCAAGCATAATCCCAATCATTCAACCAACTGCCTCAAATGATAAATCCAACCAACTCTAGCTCCAACTATCCAACGCGCAAACCAATCAAGCCACAATCCTATCCAAGCCAACAACGTACACTCTATGCACGCCTCAGTATAGTGATTCCCAATGTTCCAGTCCAAGTATTCAAGCCTTTTATGTGTTTTCCATATTATTAGGCATGAAGGAGTAGAGGAGAAGGGAAAGAGCCCACTCATAATGTTTGACTCCGTTAAGCATCCTGTCCTGCCGATACGGCCAATCCCTTGAACCCGTGGTCCGATGCAAGCGCGATCTACTCAACTGGTATGACCGTGCGAGCAGGCCGTGCTCTACAAATCATCCGACCGATCGGACTAAGGAAGATGGCATTATCATTCCAACCCAGCTATCTCAGTACTGCTCTGAACGAACACCTGATTTCCATCGAACCCGCTAGCCATCTGCACATGAAACAACTCAATCAATACTTCTTCCCAAAATCTAACAAATCAAATATAACCAGCATTTGTTTCATTCAATCCGACTTAGCGTAACGCACCGTGCGGTGGCGGGCGTTACATCCCTTACCACGCATTGATGATCTATTCGATCATTTGAGTGGTGCTAGGGTATTCTCGAAGATTGACCTTAGATCCGGCTATTATTAGATTAAAGTAAGGAAGGAGGATATACCGAAGACAGCCTTCAGGACCAAGTATGGACATTATGAGTTCTTGGTAATATCGTTTGGTTTAACCAACGTACCAGCTGTGTTTATGAGTTTGATGAACAGAGTCTTTCATCAGTACTTGGATAAATTTGTGGTTGTGTTTATTGATGACATTCTAGTATATTCCAAGAGCCACGAAGAGCACGAGGAGCATCTCAAAATTATGCTAGAGACGTTGAGGAAAGTTTTATGCCAAACTCAGTAAGTGTGAGTTTTGTATGGATAAAGTGCCTTTCTTGGGACATATCATCTCATGAGAAGGACTTTCAGTTGATCCGGAGAAAGTTGCTGTAATAAAAACTTGGCCTACACCCACATCAGTTGCAGAAGTAAAAAGTTTTCTCGGACTTGCTGGATATTATCGGAGGTTTGTAGAAAATTTCTCAAGGATTGCGGAGCCTATGACGAAGTTGACACGTAAGGACCAGGAGTTTACATGGACAGAAGACTGCCAGAAGGCCTTTGAAGAATTGAAGAAGAGATTAACAACATCACCTGTCTTGACTCTTCCTTCAGGGTCAGGAGGTTTTGTTGTTTACAGTGATGCGTCAGGTAGTAGACTGGAATGTGTTTTGATACATCATGGCAAAGTTATAGCTTACGCATCAAGATAGTTGAAGGTCCATGAGAAGAACTACCCAACGCACGATCTTGAGATAGCAGCAGTTATATTTGTACTGAAGATTTGGAGGCACTATCTTTATGGAGAGAAGGTAGACATCTTTACTGATCATAAGAGTCTGAAGTATGTATATACTCAGAAGGAGCTCAACATGAGATAGAGACGTTGGCTTGAATTGATGGTAGACTTTGATATAGATCTGCAGTATCACCCGGGAAAGGCGAATGTCATAGCAGACGCTCTCAGCAGGAAGCCCACAGCTTATTTTTTGACGATGCAGCCTGAGCTATTGAGAGATCTACAGGAGCTTCAGATAGAGGTTGTTTTACTAGGACAGAGTGGCTTGCTAGCTAATCTCGAAGTTAAGTCGTCACTTGTGGAGAGGATTAAAGAGGCATTGCCCACTGATGCTAGATTTTGAAGACTTAAAAAGAGGACAAAAGAAGGCATGCAGACGAGACTTCGCATATATGAGGATGGGACATTAAGCTGTGGAAATTGCCTGTATGTTCCAAATGGAGAATTGAGACAGGAGTTAAAGACTGAAGCACATAGTTCTATGTACTCTATTCACCCAGGAGGAACCAAGATGTACCGAGACTTGAGACAGTATTATTGGTGGCATGGAATGAAAAGGGAGATTGCACGATTTGTGGCAAAATATTTAGTATGTCAGCAAGTAAAAGCAGAGCATCAGAGGACTGCAGGTATGTTACAGCCACTCCCTATACCAGAATGGAAGTGAGAACATATCAATATGGATTTTGTCACAGGATTTCCAAGAAGCCCCAGCGGAAGAGATGCGGTATGGGTTCTCGTGGATCGACTCACTAAATCGGCACACTTCTTGCCATTTAGAGTTGGACAGTCCACAGAGGTACTAGCCGACATGTATATACGACAAATCTTAAGATTACATGGAGTGCCGATTAGTATTGTATCGGATCGAGATTCGAGATTTATATCTTATTTTTGGCGAAGCATGCAAGAGTCTTGGCACCAGACTCAAATTCAGCACAGCTTACCACCCACAGACATATGGTCAATCGGAGCGCACCATTCAGATCTTGGAGGATATGTTACGATCGTGTATTCTAGACTTTGGAGGATCTTGGGAAGATTATTTGCACTTGGTGGAGTTCTCCGACAACAACAGTTATCAGGCCAGCATTTAGATGGCACCATTCGAGGCATTGTACGGTAGAAAGTGCAGATGGCCAATATGTTGGAGTGACGTTGGTGAGTGTCAAATACTGGGTCCAGAATTGGTAATGCAGATAGTGGAGAAGGTAAAACAAATTCAGAATCATCTTTGAGCAGCTCAGGACAGACAGAAGCATTGGGCTGATACGCACATGCGTCCCCTAGAGTTCAAAGAAGGAGAGCACGTATTCTTGAGGATTTTGCCCACTCGAGGTACTATTAGATTTGGGAGCAGAGGCAAGTTGAGCCCAAGGTATATCGGGCCATTTGATATTCTAGAGCGCATTGGTGAGGTGGCTTATCGTCTTGCGTTACCTTCATCCTTAGAGGGAGTGCATAACGTATTCTATGTCTCACAGCTGAGAAGGTACGTAACCGACCCAAGTCACGTAGTCGATCATTCAGAGATCGCAGTGGGCCCTAGCTTGAGATATGAAGAACAACTAGTTGGCATACTCCACATCAGTGAGAAGACATTGCGAGGACAGACAATTAGACTGGTTCGTGTAGCTTGGAAACATCACTCTCCTGGCGAATCGACTTGGAAACGAGAGGATATTATGCGCCAGCGTTATTCTCACTTATTCGCGGATGCAGGTATACCCTAAGCATTCTTATCATTCCCATAATTCTTTCCTTTAGTAGCTTATTCTTCGATTGCGAGGACGCAATCCTCTTAAGGGAGTAGATTGTAAATACCCTAATTTTTCTAAAATTTTAAAATATATTTTTCCCATTTTTCTGAAATTTTTAGAAATTAAAACTAAGGTATTTTGTGATTAAAAGATTTTTAAATGATGTTAATTAATATTAAAATATTATAGAAATAATATTTTATGGTATAAAATGGAAAACCGGTCATATGGTAATTTTCAGTGAATTTATTGGACTCCGAAAACAGTTTTAAAGTCCTAAAAACCAATGTAGAATTAAACCTAAATAAACCCTGACTGAACCCGGTTTAATTTGAATTAAACCAAACCAAACCAACTCAAACCGAAGCAGACCAACCCAGCCTTAACGGGTCGGGTCGGGTCGAATTCGAATCAAACCTGACCCGAACCCGAAACCCTAACCGAACCCTAATCCCCCACCGGATTTACTGTTCATCCCTATAAATCATCGATTTCTGTGCCCGCCGCCGCCGCCGCAAACCCATAGACTCCTCTCCGCCGTAGCCGACGATTCCCTCGCCTGAACCCAAGTCAGCGACGCCGCCTTCTCCTCCTTCTTCCACCTGTTCCCTCGACCACGTCGACCACCCCTCGCCTCGCCGTCGTCCTCTCCTCCGCTCAGCCGACCAGAACACCCCTCTCCTCCGCCCTAGTCGTTCCGACGAGTTCCACCACCCATCTCCTACCTCTTCCATAACCTCCCGACCACGACTCCGCTGTCCCTTCAGCCATTTCCCCCTCCACCGCAGAGCCCAGCACCATCACAGCCCTAGCCGAGACCCGACGACCTCCGCTCCTCTCCGCCCAGCCCGCTCGACGCCGCCGACCAGCACCCCGGACGCCCTAGGCCGAGCCGCCCTCCGCCGGCGAGTCCAACCCCGCTGTCTCCTGACACAGCCCTAGCCCGGACATGGATCCTGTGTAGACCGGACACGGTGACCAGGACACGAACCAGCATCCCGAAAACGAGAATTCTCGGTTCATGGAGCCCTGTTCAGGTAACCCGTTCTCTCTCTTCGTTATTCTATTTTCTGTTCCGTCAGTTGTGTAGCGTAGACTGTGTAACCCTCTCGATGGCCGTGTAACCCACTCGATATGTCGCATCCTATGGTGATCGTAAACCGCGATCCGAAAACAGGAAAACCCATGCCCTGTTTTACCCCGGAACTGAGTGCGCCCCGCCAAACGGGACGACTTGGTCGCACACGGTCTTTACCGAAACGTGCGCACCGTTGATACGGACGTGCGAGATTTTGCAGAAGTTGATTTGGATGTGCGTGCACACCGGAATCAACGCGTATCCGCCGACAATGCCCTGTATCTGCCTATTCTAGAATGCGTCGTAACTTTATGTACACACGTCGGATCGAGACAAAACTTGTGCCATCGGACTCGTAGTAATACGTTGGTCCTGTGACCCAAGTTTGGTTCGATTCTGAGAACGTTGACAAAATCGCGTATCGTGGGCTCCATAGGCTCCACTTGACGGACGATTTTGTGATCGGCTCATCGGAATCCAATTTTGGAAGTTCCGTTGGATTCGTATCATCGTTCCTGACTTGTTGACACTAAGTTTGAGGAATTTCGAGACCTTTGACCCTGACACGCTTTTCAGTGTAAAGTGGCCCACATGTGGACCCCGCTTTGACCCAGAAATGTCATTTTTGCCCTTGTGTCCAAATTGGACTTAAGGACAGGCGTTTCTAGCTATTTGATATTTTTTGAGACTGTTAGGGATGTTTATTACAGCTTTTGGAGGAGTACCTACATGATCCACTGATACAGGGACAGATGTTGGTATTCTAACCCCAGGCAAGTGTACCTTGTCAAACCCTGCAGTTTTGCTACTTATTCCCTTGACTTATTTATACAATATTGTGCAAGTGTATCTTGCCTACATTACAGTTCTTGTTACATATTTCCTTGCTTTATTTATATTGTTGTGCATGCTTAACCTAGGACCGTGTGACTTACTTAGCATCCGATTAATAGTCGGGTGCCAACACCGTACGCGATGTTGTGTATTGTCATCTAGAGATGGACATTCGTGACCCCTTTACATTCTCGTACTTGTCTTATCAAGTACACTATAACCCAGGACACTTGACACTATTCATGAGACAGGATCTTTCTGAGATATTCATGGTGATTCTGTATAGGATACAGGATTTGACACTGACATTATATTCATAGATACTCTATGACTTGCTGCATTAGCTATGATCTTGCGTGCCATGTACATGAGACGTTATGGACATGAGACGTGTGATTACATTAGGTGGGGAGAGACACACAGGCTACAGGCTGATCATATATATAACCCCTATTATTGTGAGGCACAAGACTCTGAAACCCGAGCTTGGCCCATTACTCATTATTACTGCTACCGGATCCCCGACACAGAGCTTGTAGTGGCTCAGCCTGAGTACTCGTGATGCTCTCATCTTGTATTTCACATAGATGGTTACATACTTACCCTATTTATTTTATTATTTGATGTACTGCATTTATCTTGGCATGTTGTTTCTTGTACCTTGTTATGTCCCCTGAGGACCTGGATCCGGATTATGTCCCCAGGATTTGCAGACGAGATCTATCCCGAGGTATACGGGACCACAGCAGGAGCTGATACAGGAGCTTTACCGACACCCGAGGACGAGGTGTTAGCTGAAGACTTTTCCTGAGCATCCATGTTTCATGCTCATTATTTACTTTATTCAGTCATTTATATTTTGGTCTGTTGAACCATTGTATCAGTTTTTTATTAGGTTGTTCCCCGAAGAACTTTGTAGAGACTGGTTGATGATTTACATTTCTTATATCTGTGGATCATATTTTATCTTGTGTGGATGAGATTAGTTGTGCCATGTTATCGTAGACTTTATTTGACAGCTTAAGTACGCCCTGATGGATCCATTAAATTGGGTTTGTCCATCGGTGCATGTTGCTGGCCATTGCCACATGTCTAGTCCCTCGGTATTTTGGGACTGGGGCATGACACATACCATTTTGCTGATGCATAATAACATTCAATTACAACTTTATGATAATTGCAGCGATGTTCATTAGGAAACACCATTGCAAGGTCGGAGGGATCTCTCTCCTTACGCTTTTGTACAATAAGTTCGCGTAAGCCATAAGGAAAAAGAGAAAAGGTGGAGGAGAGCATACTCTGCCTCATTACATGAGATACATTAGAGCTCCTATGCACTTTTCTAGTTCCTTGCGTGTAAAGTGAGGTGCTGACTTGATCGGCGTACGATCTGTCGTCTCTCGCACCTTTGTTCTTCACATAAGAGGGAAAATTGTTCTGAATATTCTTTCACATGTTCACGCGCACAAACAGCACGTCGTGAGGACTTTGGTATTGTTTGGCGGACATTCTGTGGAGCAGAAAGAGTTGGTATAGTTTGCCTATGTGCATTAATTTTTGTACGCAGGTCTTGGCTTGGCGCACCAATAACAGGTTCATAACGAGTGGCGTATAATTCCCTTCAATTGAGCACATGATCATGATGTTAGGGGGATGATTTTCTTTGACTAACTTTTTATTAGCGCCTGTGGAGATTGGTTTGGACAGTGGTGTTCATGACTTGCTTGCCTCGCATATAACCACCAATATGTCTAGGCTCAGAAGCTTAGATATGGATCACCCTTTGCTTGAGATTGCACGATTTGTATCCCTTGTTTAAGCAAGGGATTCAGAAGCTTGGGTGTGGATCACTCTTTGCTTGATATTGTACGAGTTGTACGAATTGCTTCCCTTGTTTAACACAAGGGAGTTGTCCACCAAATTATTGATCTAAATTTCGTTTACAAAATTGACAAGGGAGTTCTTGTCAATCATATTACCTTTTTCCTTGTTTGCAACAACTTTGAGATATGTATGACGAGGTTTGGGCACCCACACTTTGTGGGTCTTCCTTGACTTGAGTGCAGATGAGGGGCGAGCATTACCCCCAGAATAGAGCATTTTTTCGTATGCCTGTTGGTCGAACTTCACGATCAAGGTCTTCTGTATCGAACCAACCGACGCAGCGTCGAGTTGAAATATCAACTTCTCGTCAGAGGTGAATGTCGTCCCCAGCAGAGTCGCCATCTTGTTTGCGAAAAAAAGTTTATACGAAACTTTTATATTACAAACTATTAAAAAGAAAGAAAAGTATAAAAAGATCCTAAACATGAATCTAAGTAAAATTGATTATGGAGAAGTATAGCTGTGGAGATCTGATTTGCGGATGATCACTTTACTTGTTGGACCACTCAACGACGACGAAATACAGGAAATGCTGTGAACAACTTGGAGAGTTGAGCAATAAGAAAGCTTTGGCAGCAATGACACGAGAAGCTTCTATCTCTCTCATTCAATTTTTGTATCCCACTCTGTCCATGCCATCTAAAGGATGTACCGATCATGTATTTATAGAGTTTAGGAGCGGTTATAAGAGTGTGCACAAACTTTGGACAGTCTGTACTGTTTTACCATTGTTCTGAATGAGTGGGTGCACAACTCGCTGCATGCTTAACACGTAGCATCATATACAAGAAAAGCATGGGTCATGGGGGACAGTTATTTATACACTTTTTATGAGAAGCATGGCATCTAAGATACGCACTTATAACTGCTCTCTGTCAGTTAGGATAATATGCGCACTTTAGAAGTGGTCTGGAGACTGGCACACTTTTGGAAAGATTGCATATACAAGCGCTCTCTTAAAGAAGTAGCCGTGATGACGTAATTCTGATAAAATTGGCACAACGGCACACTTTTAAAGGATTTGACACAACGGTGCACTTTTAAAGAAATTGGCATAACGGCACAACAACTGGGTCGCTAAACGATAACCTGGATCTGCGTGCCGCAGCCTAGTTGTAATGATGACTTCTGACTCTTCGATTTTTATTCTAGTCTGTCAGATTCATCGCTTTCAATGCTCGGGGGAAGAGCAGACATTCAAATTGTATGCCTGCCTACACTGATGAAAGCAGCTTGAAAGTGCGCCACTTTTCTATTCTCTGAATAGTGTGTAGAAGCATGAAAAATACGCTGGGAGGATCTACGCGGCATCTTAATGCAGAGCAGCATAAGCAGAGGCCTCCAGAGCCGTCGAACATGCAACAGAGCTCTTCCGCCAAATACAGCGTGAAATATGAGCTCAAAGGACCATCCGCGTAAGTACGGTACATCCAGGCCGCCCCAGCATAAACAGAGTTCTTTAACGCCTTCATGGCGTAAAACTCAGTTGCTCTCAAAGCAGCGTTAATCCGTACGAGGAACGCTTCGTCTTCTCCGAAATGAACCTGTCAAGTCATGCGGTGAACCTGGCCTCTGACTCCTGACAAAAAAGTGCTGCACGGCTACCCAGACGACGGCTGGAAACGATGGCAGACCCCTCGGGATGTGCCCCACAGTATGATGGCGGATCTCTGCATTTAATGCAGAGGATTTGGTTAAAATATCACCAAACCGTCGTTTACCAAAGTCCCCCCAGCGTAAACCGCCCTTTCGCGTACAAGGGAATATGCTGCCTTGTTTTACACAGGCAAACATGAGCTGTTTTACGCTCCGCAGTAGACAAACTGCTGCCACGTCAAAAGCTGCACTTTGTACGGGGCTCGAGGCACGTCTCTACGTCTAATTACACAGAGCAGTGACAGTTTCCCTCAAGGCACGTCTCTGCGACGGATGCACAGAAGGGCTGCAGACCTTCAAAACACATCTCCGCATTTAATGCACAAGATGATGGCAAATCTCTGTAGAAGATTTGATTATATCTTCGAAAGCCGTAATTTCGGCTAAGACGTCCACATCAGCACTTCGGCACGGCACGCAGTGGCTTCTACGCCCGCTCAGGATCAGTGCTCCCTCGGCTTCCAACGCCCTCACAGTCTCTACGACCATTCGGCTTCTATGCCCATTCGGCTTCTATGCCTGTCCGGCTTCTATGCCCATTCGGCTTCTATGCCTGTCCGGCTTTTATGCCCATTCGGCTTCCACGCCTGTTCGGCTTCTATGCCTATTTTGGCTTCTACGCCAAGGTGACAGTCACTTGGCTTTTACGCCAACCTCTGCTACACAAGGGATACCTACCTACGTGGCTTCTACGCCGTGATCTTCGTAGCAGATATACGCGTTTTGTCCCCTTAGTTGGACACGCATCACATGCTCACTCAAAATGTCATTTACACGCAGGCATTGGTTATTTTAAACCGTTGTGTAAAGGGGTGCTGTACTGTCCACTCCTCGGTTGTTACACCGATGGAGTGGTCACTGTCACCAAAACTCTATAAATAGAGACCCCTATCAATGGGGAAAAAAGGTCGAAAAACTAAAAACTCGAAGATCGAACAAGGTCATCGAACTAGAGATCAAGGAGGAGAGATAGAGAGAGAGAGAGAAGAATCCAGAGCTCAGGCAAGGAACAGGGAGCGACGACCTTCAGCATCGCGCATCCACCCTCCTTTGCAACCTCCGAAGCTGTATCCTGTCTTCCACGGCACTTCTTCAACATCGTGTAGTCCAAGGGCTAAAGTGATCGACCGCAGATCAGACACCTATAGCAATTTATACCCAGATTAAATAAATTGTACTCCCACATCCTCGTATAGGATTATATTGTACAAGTTTGTTTGTAAACCAAAGGGGCGCGGGTCTCTTATAAACCCCGTCATTGAAATACACTTTCATTCTTTCATTTAATACCACAAACAAGATGGCGACTCTGCTGGGGACATCTTTCTCTTCTGACGAGGAAGTAATTGCTCAACACGATGCGGTATCTGTAGGAACCGTGAAGAAGACACTGGTCGTTCAGTTCGACCAGTCTGCCTACGAAGACATGCTTCGGACTGGGGGTAGCTCTCACTCGCTTTCCGTCCAAGACAGCAGGAAGCTACGCAAAGTGTGGATGCCCAAGACATCCTCCGCCATTCCTGTGGACTCTTCGATCTCTCCGATCTCTCCGACCAATGAGGTGGTAGCATCGCTCCCTCCGTGCCCCGCACGTAAAATTCAGTCTCCCGCTATGCGCGGTACAGACAAAGCTTCTTGCAAAGCCTCAGCGCTAACCCAGGAGTATCCACTGTGCTATACGCACAGAAATCAGTCTCCCGCTACGCGTGGTACAGACAAAGCTTCTGGCAAAGCCTCAGCGCTAACCCAGGAGTATCCACTGCGCTATACAGGCAGAAATCAGTCTCCCGCTACGCGCGGTAAAGACAAAGCTTCTGGCAAAGCCTCAGCGCTAACCCTGGAGTATCTACTGCGCTCTACGCGCAGAATTCAGTCTCCCGCTACACGCGGTACAGACAAAGCTTCTGGCAAAGCCTCAGCGCTAACCCAGGAGTATCCACTGCGCTCTACATGCAGAAATCAGTCTCCCGCTACGCGCGGTACAGACAAAACCTCTGATGGTGCCTCAACACCAAATCAGAAGTACAGATCACGCTCTACGCGCAAAACGACATCTGACCTTTACGGTGAACCAGATGAGCGCTGCGATCTCCGCAAGGGGAAGCAAGAGGGTGAATACTCAACTACTGGGCCTTTACGCCAGCAAAAGAATGATCTGCCTACTCTCCGGATTACGCGAGAAGCTAATGGCCAACTGAGGGCCTCTCCTTCCTCACGCCAGACTGAGCGAACCTCCAGATTACGCCAGGCACGGTCCCTCGGCGTAAAACAAACTCAGACGGCGGAAAGAAACCCTCCTGACCTACGCAAGTATCTAATCAGGAGGCGTAAAGAAAGGGGACCTTCCAACATGTCTATTTTGCCTCCTGACGAACACTATTGTAATAGTCATAAAGTTGTGATTAATTGCTGCTGCTCCAAGGCAAAACGATCGGTTTTCGACCGGTTGAACTACTCGCTGTCTTTCCAGGAAGAGGAACCCGCGCATGCGTCTGTGAACATGGCTTCACACATACCTAGAGGAGGGTCGAGCTCAAGATGTCATCCTTCTAGACCTCCGAGCCGAAGGAGGTTTAGTAAGCCCCTCGGAGACGTTGAAGCCGGGGTGTTCCAAAACACTCGCGCAAGATCACAACAACCAGCGTCATCTTCTTCTGATTCCGACGCCGAAGGTCGCCAAGTTCCCAAATCAGAGGCAGAAAGTATGGAGTCGACTTCTATAACGACCTATACTAATCCCTCAATGACCCCCAGGGAAATGGGAGCTTACGCCATTGGAGATGAGTGCGAGGAAGCTTCGCCATCAGGGAACGCGGAACGCATCACTATACTGGAGACATCTCTGAAACAAATGCAATCCGTAATGGAAAATATGTACCAGATGATGCTCGCTCAGCACGCAACTACCATGGCCCAAGCGTCGGTCCCGCCAACTCAGATACGCGCGGGGGTGGACTCACCACCATCCAACCCAAGCCAGGAGCCTACGCTGGATCAAGAGTCAACAGTTCCTCCGCTTCCTCACCTAGAAAATACTCTACCTCCCGCTGGAGCCACAATACAACTGACTCTGCACCACTCAGTAGCCCCGCTTTCGACTGAGAAACCGATGCAGGCAGTGCGAGAGTTGAAAGCCCAGTTCGACGCCTTGAAGCACAAAGATCAGCTCAAGAAACTGGGAATCAACCAGCCCTACCCAGCTGTTTGGGAAGAGGTCCCTTTCCCTCCGAGATACAAACCTCAGACTATGGCTCTGTTCGAGGGAAAAACATCACCAAGTCAGTACATGAACTATTTCAGTATGATGACGGTGTTGCTACAAGGGAACGATGCCCTCCTTACTCGGGTGTTCAAAGGCTGTCTCTCAGGAGTAGCCTACCAGTGGTACCGTAGCTTGGCGGACAACTGCATTACTTCCTTCGAGGACTTCAAAGCTCTGTTCTTCACACGATTCTACGAGGGCGGAATGGACATGTCTATGTCCTCCCTCATCGAAGTCAAACAGAAGGAAAAGGAGGACGTTCGCATCTTCATCGAACGCTTTCGTCAGGCCACCTTACAGATGCCTCCAGGAGTTCCAGACTCTGCGTTGGTGGACATTTGCAGGAAAAATCTCCTTCCCGTGGTCTCGGTGTTCACAGGACCATATCAGTTCCATGATTGGCCCTCGTTCATCATCTCGGCAGTAGCCGCCGAAGACAACAGTCGCAAGGCGCGCGACAATGGCATCATAATCTCCGCCTCTGACAGAGGCAAGAGGTCATCTCCCAGCAGTGACCATCCTCGTGGTCCCAAAGGGAAAGAAGCCCTGGCAATCAACACGGCCAGACCAAAGATTGCGGCAACCACGCAAGCAAAACCCGGGACTTCTAGGCCCGTCGAAGTCTACTCTTTCGACGACGACGATATCCCAAGTATCTTTGAGTGTCTCGTCAAAAGTGGCAAGATCACCCTCCCGGAGCTAAGGCGGCCCCAAGAGGTTGGCAATACCGATGACCCCAAATACTGCGTCTTCCACAGATATGTACACCACCCGACAAAGGCGTGCTATGTATTAAAACGGAAGATCCAGGGATTAATTGATGCCAAGGCCATCACTCTGCACAGCACCGAGAAGACGGTCGCGGCTAACATGATCTCTCTACAGTTTGGCAATCTGCCTCCCCAAAGGGTCCCTAATGGTGTTGCACCTATATCCCGGGCAACGATGAACATCATTAACCTCCCCCCGGCTAGGGGTCAAAATCATAACCTGGTGCCCCTAACTACCCGGCAGGGCGAGATTATGTGGGTTCACCCGGATTTGGTGCCAGAGCTCGAGAGGGAGACCAAGGCAACCAAGCCTACCTCCAGGAAGAGTCCCAAATACAGATCATGCCACATGATCACAACTTCTTCTGCATCAGACGAAGAAGAGGTACTTGTCGTAACCCATTCAGGGAGGGCCTACCTCGACGACAACGGAGCAAATCAGGAAGGCACGCCAGCTGACGCTCCAGCTACCAAACCTTCGGAGCAAGGTCCCGTCGTGCCAAACGTCAGCCCTGCGAAACCTACTCCGGCGGAAAAAGGAAAGCAGAAAGAAATACGCTTCGACAGACCTGTGAAAAACATTCCAAGCAAAGGTTTAGAGAAGCCATACAAATTTTACATCCTGGCCCAACTAGCCAATACGCCAGCCAGGTTGTCCATCTTTGAGCTACTCAGGCTCTCCCCTGACACTCGTCTAGCCCTGAGTGAAGCGCTGACACAGGCAGAGGCGTACTTGACCCAACTCAAGTCCCCCGACGAGGAACCAGTGGCATATCCTCAATGCCACAACGTAATGGAGGTGGTCCCAAATATCACTTTCACTCAAGACGACATGCTGTTGAAACATAACAGACATGACAGGCCCCTCTATTACACCGGGTACGTCGGTTCCATAGAAGTCGACCGGATTCACATAGATCCGGGATCGTCGATCAGCATCATCCCTCACAATCTGCTCAGGCCACTGAGAATTCCTACCAGCGAACTGGCTTACACTACCACTATAATCGTGGGTTTCAACGCTGGAAAAAGTAAGCCATTGGGGAAAATTCGCTTGAGAATCCAGATCGGCAACCTTAGATCGGTGGCCACATGTTACGTCATCGATTCAGAGGTATCCTACAACATTTTGCTAGGGAGACCGTGGATTCACGACCACAACATCGTTCCTTCAACCCTACATCAATGCCTTAAATATGTAGACGCACAAGGAACAGTACAGACGGAGGTAGCTGACCTAAACCCGTTCAAAAGAATAGAGTCGTACTACTCCGATGCCGTGTTGTACTCCCAGGACCACGTGGAAGAAGGGTCGGGCGAGGCAAAGGAGGAATCCCACCGGGAGCCAGAAGAGCCCTCTGCCACACTGTCGCTGTCCATTAAAATGAAAGGACGAACCACTCGTCCGAAAGCCATAGAACCTTTGGCTATCCACCTGGACAAGACCAAGACAGGAGAAGGGGGTGATCCTCTAGTGATCACTTTGAACCGAAAGCCTCCACCCTTGGTCATCAACCTTCGACGCAACAGGCAGTCAACTGGTGTAAAGGCGACCGGGAGTGAAGTTCCAGATGATAATAAACATCCTCTTTTCCAGTATATTTATGCTCGAATTCCAAAACAAGGACCCACTCCACATGACGAGGTAGAACCCATAGCACAAAAATTCTTGAAGGCTATAAGCTCCTACCGCCCAATTGTCTGGGAAGTAGCATCGCCATCCAACGTCGTCACAACATATGGGCCACATGAGGATTATATCTTCATCGTCCCGCCTACCGGCAGCAGTCAGCACTCAATAGTCTTCGGTCGCAGGCGGAATCAACCGATTGTCCAAGAAGATCCTTTTGATGACGACACCGGGAAAATACAGATTCACCATTATAGCCCGCAAGCGCTAAAAATCATGCAAAACATGGGCTACGACTTGAAACGGATGCCAGGCCTCAACTACGAAAGAGGCAGACGAACGTCGCCATGCGGCAACCCCCGCAATCGACGAACTCGTCTCGGGTTAGGGTATGCCACCTCCCTCGCGACTTCCGAGCCAAAAGAGGACCCCTTTTCCTCTTCCCAGAACAGCTCATCGCCCTCCAACTCGCCAGATGCTCTCGAACAAGCACTATCAGTGAATATGGTGATGACAAATCCCTCAGAAGCCGAGAAACAGGATACGGAGCCATTCGAGGATGACCCCTGGGCTCAACTAATGGATACGCAATGGGAATTCTGCTTCGAGCAGAGGGAACCTCCCACCAAGGACGAAGTCATCCAGATCAATGTTGGGGGTGAGCTCTCGCCAAAGCCAATATTTGTCAGTAACAATCTTCCTCCACCTGAAAGGGAAGAAGTTATACAGCTGATAAAGGAATATATTGACGTCTTTGCGTGGTATTATGAGGACATGCCAGGCCTAGACCCGAAGGTAGCTACTCATAAGCTTAATATATTGACCGATTCGAAGCCGGTAAAGCAGCACCAACGACGGTTCCGCCCAGATATGATGGACGCCATCGAGGCTGAAGTCAAGAAGTTGATAAACTGTGGTTTCATTCGGGAGGAACAACACCCCGACTGGGTCGCTAACGTGGTCCCAGTCATGAAGAAAAATGGGAAGGTACGTATCTGCATCGACTACCGAGATCTGAATGCGGCCTGCCCCAAAGATGAATTCCCTCTTCCCATCACGGACATCATGATCGACAACACCTGCGGCTTCGAACACATGTCTTTCATGGACGGGTTCTCAGGATATAATCAGATCAAGATGCATCCTGAAGACGAGAAGCACACTGCCTTCCGGACACCACTGGGGGTATATTGCTATACGGTCATGCCCTTCGGATTAAAGAACGCTGGGGCTACGTACCAACGGGCTATGAGTAACATATTCCGTGGGCATTTACGCAAAACGGTAGAATGTTACGTAGATGACATAGCTGTCAAAAGTTGCCTCAAAGGTGATCACACCCGAGACTTGAGGGCGGTATTCGAATTAATGCGCCAGCATCAACTCAAGATGAACCCTACAAAGTCCTTTCTGGATGTATCCAGTGGCAAATTCCTGGGATTTGTCATTACCACCAAAGGCATCGAAGTAGACCCTGACAAAGTCCAAGCGATCACGGCAATGGGACCGTCCCGTAATCTGAGGGAACTCAGGGGGTTCCAAGGACGTCTGGCTTATATCCGGCGATTCATATCCAACCTCTCGGGGAGATGTCAGCCCTTCTCTCATCTCATGAAGAAAGGTGTATCCTTCATATGGGACAAAACCTGTCAGCAAGCGTTCGGGGATATCAAACGCTACCTAACCAGTCCGCCAGTTCTGGTGCCTTCCGTCATGGGAAAACCGTTCTTGCTGTACGTTCGGGCAATGGATCATTCACTAGGAGCTCTCCTCGCACAAAAAAATAATGCGGGTCATGAACAGGCTATCTACTATCTCAGCAGGATGATGGTCGGGGCCGAGCACCGGTACAACCCACTGGAGAAGGAATGCTTGGCTCTGATGTTCACTGTCCAGAAAATGCGGCACTATGTCACCGGCCAGACTATTCATATCATCTCCAGGATCAACCCTCTCCGAGTGCTGATGAGCAAGCCAAGTGCCCTCAACTCCCGACTCGTAACTTGGGCGATGCTGCTAACACCATACGACATGGTATACATCCCACATAAGTCCATCAAAGGCCAAGCACTGGCCGACTTCCTAGCGGCTCATCCGATCCCGGAGACCTCCAAACTATACGAAGACATCCCTGATGAAGTCGCAGAATGTAACTTCGCAAGAAAAAGTGACGTATGGCAACTGTTCTTTGATGGCGCCTCCAGAACCGGTCCTAAAGGAAACGTCGTTTCAGGAGTGGGAGTCGTCCTAGTTACCCCGGATCAACTCGTCATTTACCGAGCATACTCTCTTAGCGAGCCCGGCTCCAACAACGTGGCGGAATACAATGCTCTACTAATTGGGCTCCAAGTTGCTACAGAACTGGGGGTAGAATCCCTGGAAGCTTTCGGTGATTCTCTGCTCATCGTCAATCAGGTCAGGAGAATATACGAAGTCTGTAATCCAGACCTCGTCCCCTATCACCGGGCGACAATCGAGATAGCCATGACGTTCAAAGGGTTCTTCCTAGAGCACGTACCTCGATCTCAGAATCTGGAAGCTGATGCCCTGGCCAGCCTAGCTGCAGACTTAGCTACTCCTATAAGAAGGCAAGATTCGGTAATCCTTCTTAACAGAGATTTATTCTGTGTGAAGAACAGCTGTCACATAGAACACAGCTACGCTGTAAACACCGATCCTCCTACAAGAGATTGGACAAGTCCTTTCATTGATTTTGTGGCATACGGAATTTTACCGGAGGACCCCAAGGAAGCAGTATCCGTCAAGAGACGATCGCTACGCTTCTACTTCGATGCATCTTCACAATATCTGTATCGCCGGACCTACGACGGACTGCTGTTGAGGTATCTCTCTGGCGCCGAAGCACAGTAGATTATCCGTGAAGCTCACGACGGCGTATGCGGAGCGCATCAACCCGGGCCTAAGCTACAGGATCGCATCAAGAGAATGGGCTATTACTGGCCGACCATGATCGCAGATGCAATACAGTATGCAAAGCATTGCAGAGCCTGTCAGGTTCATGCAGACTTCATACATGAACCGTCGGAATATCTACATCCTACGGTCGCATCCTGGCCTTTCGAAGCATGGGGAATGGATATCATCGGTCCTATTCACCCGTCTTCTTCCAGGGGTCACCAGTTCATACTGGCCATCACGGATTACTTTTCCAAATGGGCCGAAGCAATCCCTCTCATTGAGGTAAAGGCATCCAACGTGGTCAGCTTCATCAAACATCACGTCGTCTATCGCTTCGGGGTACCCCGGAGGATAATTCACGACAATGGGCCCCCGTTCATCAGCCAAACATTTCATCGATTTTGCGATAAAAACCGGATACACAATATTGCCTCCACGGCGTACTATCCAGCTGCTAATGGTCTGGCGGAAGCTTTCAACAAAACCATTATCAAACTCTTGAAGAAGTTTGTCTCTTCAAACAAGAGAGACGGGAATGAAAAGCTGGGCGAATGCCTCTGGGCATACCGTACGACGGTACGAACGCCGACGGGTTGTACCCCATTCTCGCTGGTCTACGGGAGCGAAGCAGTTCTTCCCATTGAAATCCAGATCCCGTCGCTCAGAATAGCCGTGGCTAATAAGCTGACTCAAGAAAAGAATGACCTTTTAAGGCTTCAGGAGCTAGAAGGATTAGACGAGAAATGCCTCCAAGCTCAACAGCGCATCGTGCTCTACCAAGCACGTATTTCCAGGGCTTTTAACCATAAAGTAAAGGAAAGGGTGTTCAAAGTCGGCGAGCTAGTTCTAGCAGTAAGAAGGCCGATGATTTTAACTCACAGAAGTAAAGGCAAATTCCAGCCCAAGTGGAAAGGCCCTTATGTGATCGAGACAACGTTCTCGAACGGCGCCTACATGATAGCCCATCCTAACGGGGACCTATTAATGGCTCCCATCAACGGCAAATTCCTGAAAAGATACTACGCTTAACTCCCCCCTGCCCAGGCGGAACATAGCGAAAATCTCAATTCTGACAAAACTACTCTAAGAAAAGAAACTAGTTAGGTCATATCCTACCATGTCTGTACGACCTCTGAATAGATATATCCTGCTAAAGAGGTTTATCGAGAGTATATCAGGTCCATACTACCTCTGATATCCCCCTCACCTAAAAAACTGTCATTTACATTCTGAAATGACGGGTCCACAACAGTCAGAAAAGAGTCGCTTTTATTCATCCCCAGAAGGAGGCAAAATTACATAGGGAGAGATACATCAAGATGGCGGAGTAATCAGACCACGAATCTGCCGCTCCAGTGCAGCTATCCTCTCATTCCTAAGGGCCAAGGCATCGGCGCGAGCCCGCTCCAGTTGTGCCTCGGGGGTATGCGTAAGGACCAGATTAGCCCTTGCCCGAAGGCAGCCCGCACGGGCAGCTTCCGCACGATCAAGATCCCGTCGCACTTCACTCAGTCGACCAGTCGCCACCTCTAAACCTGCCAACGACTGGGAAGCCCACTCCTCTGCCCGAGCAAGTTTTTCCCTCAACTTGGAGGCCCTCGCTGCATTCTCTTCATGCTCGGATCGACACTTCGTCTCAACAGCAAGAGCTTCTTCCACAACAGCTTTTCTCCTATCCATCTCCAGCTTGTGCTTCTGGATAGAGTTGTCTAGGCTTTCAAGCTTTGTAGCGAGCCGCTCAGCCATGAGGTCGTAGCGAGCCTGGACATCAGCATCAAGGCTTCCCTCAGCCCGCTGTAAATATTCGTTAATGGGTTGCTCTAAACCATTAACCACTGCCTCCAGAGCATCAGCTACTCCAGGATTGCCAAGCCCCCTGACAACCTCGATCGAAAGCTGAGAAGTCTTTTTCAGGAGCTCGAAGTCAAGATTCTTCGCCAACACCATCGGTATCATCGTTTGTAAACCGGTGTAGACAAGGCTGGTATGCTGCTCGGTCAACGCGACTAGACCCGACTGAACGCCCGGAGTGGCCGCGGTGCTAGTAACTCCCTCTCCAGGGACAATTGCAGACGAGGTAGCCACCGCCGCCGCCTCGACGGGTGGCGCGGCCGAAAAAGGTGTGACGGCAACGATCGAAGTCATCGGCATACTCGCGAAAGGCGAGGTCACGATAACAGGTTCGTCCCCCTCCTGAGACGACGAAACCTCTCCAGGCGAGCTGGCCCCCGAAGACACTTCTGCCTCGAAATTAGGCGCCTCCACGTCATCGCTAGGAGCCGGAGCCAACGGCATATACGACGCGTCTGCAGCCGATGTGGCTAAACCACGCCTTAATGACGCGATATGACCTGTCATACCTGGAGAAGGAGGTGGGCCGACCGACATCGCCAAAAGCTTGGTCAAGCCTTCCCCAAGACACGGTCGAGGTTCGTCAGCCGGGGTCTCGCTAAGCGCACTCGCTGACACAGGAGCAACTTCCCCCACTGCTGACCTCGGGAAAGATTCTTCCATCTGCAGCGGCCACGTGGGCAATTCCGCTCCACTACTTGAAGCAGCCGCAGCGACAGCAACCTCCAGCGAAGACTCTTCGGCGCCACCAGCCAGAACTGTAGAAGGTCCCTCTCTAAAAGGCGAGGAACATCCAGCCAAAGATTCATCCCTGATGCAGGGAGGTGCCGGCTCACTCACGGGAGCCTCAATACCAGGAATGCGGAGAGGACGAGCAACCGTCTCCTTCCTCCTCTTACGAAAGGAAACTTCCTTCAGAGCAGAAGCCCGTCGCTTCCCAGAAGAGACTACCAAAGCCCCCGCCGGCGCAGGCACTGCACACCTCGGCAACGACACCAGAGGCTCATCCGGAGTACCAGACTCCTCGCCCTCGTCAGAAGAAACCGAGGGGACTTCGAATCTTCCCCCAGGCTTGGCAGAAGGCACTCTAAAGCTTCCACGCCTGTCGAAATCGCGATGGAAGGTGTTAATCGCCACGTAAAACTGGGCGTAAGAATGAAGGATGCGCAGCTCCGTGGAGGTTGAAACGTTCGGCACGATAAAAATTGCCCCTGTGCAACCCATGATAAAATATCGCCACCCTCTAGCTCCATCAATGAGTCCACCCTTGGGCCTGAAGCTGGTGACGGCGTTACCCACGTGCAACTGATCGTACCCGAACTGCCTGGCGAATCGACTAGGCAAGTAGGGCTCGAAGAAGCAATAGTCTTCGCTCCTATACAGCAGATGGGATGGTCTGATACAGACCAACCAATTAAAAGCCTCCGGAGAAAGAACGGTCTTCTCTCCACCTGAATCCTCAAGCCACACCCCGGATTGGTTGCGATGTACCAGAGGGGGAGTACAGAGGATCTTCCAGCCATGGCTGAGGTTCAACACTAATCGACAGTCTAAAACTGTGTTCACATTCCAGGTAGAATCCCTGTAGTTCAGCAGGAATATACCCCCTGAGCTACTACCGGAACCGGGAGACATCACCCGGGGATTGTGGAGAATTAACCATCCCATCAGATACAGGTATGGCAATTCCACCCTGGGAAAACTTTCACGCCGAGCTTCATCGACAAGCAACCCATCGGTCATGGCCCTCAGGCCAGCCTGAATACGGCACACCATGGCAGGAAGCAGGCCCAGTCTTGCCCCAAACACCAGATGCACTGCGGGCCACAGGATGTTCCGGTGAATACGATCCGCGGACGCGATACCGGGCACTACCACTCGACGCAGCCATATGGAGAGGAAACCAGACAGCTGGGCTTCCTTAGACAGAGGCCTGCGACAGCGCCTCAAATAACTGTGGGCCTTGGTACCTTCGGGGTATTTTCCTACCCCCTCAACGAGAATCTGATTGGGAGCCTTGGCGTCTGTCACGACCCGCACCCGGTTATTCGAGCACGAGTACGTGGGTACGTCCAGCCTACGCCGCAGTATCGGCGGTAGTACACTGTCTAGGTCATAATCACAAGTAATTTAAATCTATCTCATCCACAGTAAAGTAAATAGACAAGAAAAATGACAGGGAAATAGAAATGATAAGATTTCATAAGACAAATTGTGATATACAAATCCATGGTTTAATACATAATCCAGAAGATAAATCGGGGACAAACCCGATTACTGTGCTGAAAGAAAATACTAGCTAACTGGCTGCTACTCCTCAAAGATAGTCTCCTGAGTGGGAACCGGCTTCTCAACTGTATCACCTGCTGCCTCATAGGGACCATAATAGGTGGGGCAAAGTTCTCATCATCGCCTAATATCAACGGATCCAGTCAGGAAAGGAGCAAAGTACACAATGCACAACAAAGATTAAACTAAATATTTATGACAAGTAGAAAAGAACTGACAAGTATCATGTTGAAGATATGCATAAACAAGAAGTAACAATAACTAAGGGTTAATTGCTGTAAATCAGGAATACGAGTAAACAGGAAATAAATGAGATAAGTAAATGAAACCGCAACAAGACAACAGGAACTGCAACAAGACAAGAAACTATGTGTGTGAACTTGTGTATTTAGAATACATAGTTGGCATGTAGGGGGTTATAAGGCTAATCCGGCCGTCATAGACGGCTATTAAACAATATAATCGAGATCCGGCTGATGGACAGTCGTGTACCAAGAGCTATTAAACAATAAGGGGAAGGGTAAACTACATGCCTCCTAGTATTCTCCCACCCGACACGAAAAGCAAGACATGAAATCCAATATTCAAGACATGAAATCCAGATTCTAACACTACGTGTAAACATCCAATGGTACTAGTAGAGCAAGGAATTAATTATCACAATATAAAGAATAAACTTGAAGTGCAGGTACTTGCCTGTTGTTTGGATCCAATTATAGTTTGTATCTCGGGAAAATTTCCAGAAATGACTCCAGATGCTGAAATAAATATTACCATCATGCTCAGAAGATATCAAATAGCTAGAAACGCCTGTCCTTGAGTCCAATTTGGAGACAAGGGCAAAAACGGCAATTTTGGGCCAAAACGGGGTTCGCCTGTGGGCCCGCTTTGCACCGAAAAATGTGTCAGGGTCAAAGGTCTCCAAATTCACCAAACTTAGTGTTAACAGGTCAGGAACGATGATACGAACCCAACGGAACTTCCAGAATTGGATTCCGATGAGCCGATCACGAAATCGCCCGTCGAGCGGGACCTAAGGGGCCCACGACACGCAATTTCGTCAACGTTCTCAGAATCGAACCAAACTTGGGTCACAGGACCAGCGTATCGCTACGAGTCCGATTGTACAAGTTTCGTTTCGATCCGACGTGTGTGCACAAAGTTAGGGTGAATTGTAGAAAAGGCGGATACGGGGCGATGTCCGCGGATACGCGTTGATTCCGGTGTGCACGCTCACCCGAATCAGCTTCCGCAAAATCTCACACGTCCGTATAGACGGCGCGCACGTATCTGTGAAGACCGCACGCGACCAAGTCGTCCCGTTTGGCGGGACGTACTCAGTTCCGGGGTGAAACAGGGTCTGGTTTTTCCTGTTTTTGGATCGCGGTGTGCGATCACCACAGGACGCGATGCCCCAAGCGGTTTGTCCGAGCACCGAGAGGGTCATACAGGCTTGGTCACGCAATTTACGGAATCGAAAATAGGGCAGCGAGGAGAAAGATATGAGTACCTGAACAGGGCTCGAGAAATAGAGAATTTTCGTGTCCGTGTCGTATCCGACACGTGTCCCGTGTCCTGGACGTGTCCACGTTCCTGCGAGTCTCTGGGGTCTGCTGTGTCCGCGTGTCCGGAGCTACGCTGGAGGGGTTCGGCCGAGACTCGCCGGGGAAGGGCGGCTCAGGGCGGCGGAGGCTCGACGAGGGCTGGGCGGTGGCCGCGGCTCCGGGCGGAGGGAAGAAAACCACCGCGGTTGCTGCTGCTGCTGGCGCCTGGGGGGGAGACTTGCGGTGGAGCGGCGTCGCCCGGAGGAGAGGAGGAGGGGTTCGTGGTGGTGGCTGCCGGAGCTAGGGTCGCCGGAATCGGGGTTCAGGGAGATAGGGTTTGGGTTTGGGGGAGAAAGAGGGAGGAGGAGTAGGGTTTTATAGGCGGTGGCGGTGGTTGGGGAGGCCGAGACGGGCGGGGAGAGGGGTGGACGTGGGGGCGAGGGGGTGAGGTGGCCGGCCGGAGCGGGCGGCGCAGGACGCGGGGAGAGGGATAGGGTCGTGGGGGGGGCGGGTTCGGGCACGGGCGGGTCGGGTGGCGGGCAGACCCGACCCGACCCGGTAGGGCTGGGCTGGGTTCGGGGCTGGGCCCGGTGGGCCGGGTCCAGCGGGCCGCGGGTTGGGTTATTATATAAAAATATAATAATAATAATAATAATAATAATAATAATAATAATAAATAATTAATCAATTAAATAAATAAATAGTTTTAGGTGATTTAAAAATAGGTCCGGGGCCCGATAAAATCCAGAAAATTACCCTAAGTCCAGTTTTTCATTTTACACCCAAAAATATTATTTCCATAATATTTTAATATTATTTATTATCTATTAAAAATCATTTAATATCTAAAAACCCTGAATTTAATTACAGAAAATTTCTAGAAAATTCCAGAAAATTGTGAAAAATCAAATTTTAATATTTTTGAAAAATCAGGGGCTTACAGCGTCTTCCATAAGAGCCTCAACAACCTGGGCACTAAGGACGCCCAAGCAGTTCACGGGCTCATTCTTACCCCCGAGGCTTTCTCCGACTTGGCGGCCCTAGCCCGATGGAAGAAGAGGTAGGACATCCACTTAGTGGTATGGGCCAAATCAGAGGACTCGTCATAAAAAGCGGTGCACGTGAAGTACTGACACATCAGCTCCTGATATACTTCCGCCACCCGAGGGTCCAAATCCCCCAACTCCCGGTTGGTGGGGACATACTCTTCATATGGGGTATCCCCCATCGGCAGTCTCGAGACAACTGCCATCTTATGGAGGGCTAATCCCAACTCTCCCAGTGGAGTGGCGAAGGTCCCGGTGAGCGGAATATACCACTCCATCAGTGCCAAGAACAAATTAGCATTGGGAGGCAACCCAACACTCATCGCACTCACAGCGGCATATAGTCCAATGTCCTCCAGCTCTCTTCGGAAGTGCGATAAGGCCCAATCAACTAGGCATCTCCATCGGGAGTTCGTTGGAGCGATCTACCCGTTGCACCGAGGATTCTCCTTGGGATATACCCCACCTCGACTCATGAAGTCGTTGCAGAAGGTCGGCAACTGGACAGGCTGGATCACCGAGCTAACTTCTCTCGGGACATTACCCGGGCACAGCCCCCGGAACAGCGTCACAATGCCGGAGGGGCGACTGACAAACGACCCCTGGTCGGCTCCTTTCAGATGAAAGATCTTCCCAGGCTTCCCGTGAAGATCAGGAGTCAGCTTCCACGACATCTTCCTAGGATGCGTCGCATGGGAGAAAGCCGAGATAGGATAATCCCTCGGCATCGTCGGCAGATACAAGACCAAATTCCCGGCAGGGAAGACCCAAGGCTCCCTCTTGGGCTTCGTCTGTGACTGTTTATCGATCATATCCCCAAAGAGGAAAGCCGGCTTTATGTACTGCTCCCCGTCTACATGTGTCAAGGGTTCGCCATTGATCATGCTCAACAGCATTCGCTCACCCTGGGCCGATATCAGAAACTCCCTGCCCTCAGGATACTGGGGTCCAGAGATGGGAAAGGCCACATGGGACAGATCCTCCAGGTAGTTCGAGTGCAGCATCCCGGCAGCGGAGCCCATCACCTCAGCCAGCGGAGACTCACCCAAATTAACTGCAAAGGTGCAAGAAAAATAGGTCATTGCAAATCCTGCACAAGGTACGGACCAAAGAAACGATAGTCTGTGCTTTACGCCAAGATTGCGCAAATTTGGTCTATATACGCCGGAAGTTTCCTCCGCAAGCGTAAAAAATTCAAGATTTTACGATATACCCCAATTTTCGTTAGCCAGAGCTTTTACGCTCAGAACTACGAAAATATGGAGTTTTTACGCTGCCACATTAGAAATGTGGGCGTAAAAGATGAAAATGTCTCCGTGCGTCATCTTCCTCAAAAGAGGCTATCAGCACAGAAGATGACCTAGCGCGGTCACGTTCAACGTGTGCGAAGGATTTTTTGTCGTGTGTCATCCCAAAAAGCTCTACCTCTAAAGCCGGGTGCACTGCTCATCGGCGGGATACTCCTCTCAGAAGGAGGTTCACCTTGCCCGACCGAAGATTCTCTCGTCGGTACCGGAGAACGAGAAGAAGAACCTACGCTCTTTCCCTTAGCGGAGGGAGTTTGTTTCGACGCCATTTCTGAGGACTCTAAGTGCTCGGAGAAGGAACGAAGGAAAACTCGAACAGTCGAAAACTCTCTTTCGCAGAAGACATATAAAAAGTTTTTTCTCTCAAAAGCTTGGGGGTATATATACGGTCCGAGTCGACTCCTCGAATCCTCGGACGAACCCCTCGAGACCCCAACCGGATCTCGCAATTAAGAGTTGGTTATGATTGGATGCTACGTCAGCCCACTACCCTCAAAAAATGGACAGTCAGCGAATTCGAAAGGTTTTTTCGTGCAAGACGGTTCAGCGGGTTCTACGCTAAAGGAGCTTTCTACGCTCGACAGCAACAGATCTACGGTTTTACGCTCGCAAGCTGCAAGTCTATGGTTTTACGCCCGGATGCCTTTGTGCTCGGTAGCTTTTATGCTCGAGAGGCCACAAACCTACGACCTTACGCTCAGCAGATACCAAATCAACGATCTCACGCTCGGTGGCGCTCAGTTTACGCTCAGAAGCAACAGATCCGTAAAACCTCACGCTCGAAGAAATTTTCTTTTCAGGAGCTACAAATCTACATTTCTGCGCTAAAGGAGCTTTTCTACGCTCGACAGCAACAGATCTACGGCTTCACGTTCGACAGCTACAAGTCTACGGTTTATGCCCGGATGCCTTTGTGCTCGGTAGCTTTTATGCTCGAGAGGCAACAAACCTATGACTTCACACTCAGGAACCACAAGTCTGCGATTTCATGCTCGATGGTGTTTCTACGCTCACAGGCTACAGATCCACAGTTCTGCGCTAAAGGAGCTTTTCTACGCTCGACAGCAACAGATCTACGGCTTCACGTTCGACAGCTACAAGTCTACGGTTTATGCCCGGATGCCTTTGTGCTCGGTAGCTTTTATGCTCGAGAGACAACAAACCTACGACTTCACGCTCAGGAACCGCAAGTCTACGATTTTACGCTCGATAGTGTTCTTACGCTCACAGGCTACAGATCTACAGTTCTGCGCTAAAGGAGCTTTTCTACGCTCGACAGCAACAGATCTACGGCTTCACGTTCGACAGCTACAAGTCTACGGTTTATGCCCGGATGCCTTTGTGCTCGGTAGCTTTTATGCTCGAGAGGCAACAAACCTATGACTTCACGCTCAGGAACCACAAGTCTACGATTTCGCGCTCGGTATTATTTTTACGCTCAGAGGCTACAGACTGATAATTTCACGCTCCACGACTTTCCGCATATCCGAACAGTCCCCAAGGCGGTCAATTGCAAAGAGTTCACACAGAAGATACTCGTTCTTGACCCAGAGCATCCCAAGTACCCGAAGCATACAGAGTTCAAACATTGAGAAATTACTCTTCTCGGGTCCAAAATTGGAGGTTCATCCAGACTCCAGTCTGAACATCCCGTCTATCAAGGTGGCAACTCAATTTGACAGCCAAAAACCTCGACCCTGTTCCAAGGGAGTTTCGAGAGATCATTCTTGAAGACGAAGTCTGAACAAGATCCTGCTCATCAGAGAAGCAACAGTTCAGAACTCTACGCCGTCCCTCAGTCCTAGCAACAGGACAGTTCTAAATGTTCAAAGACGCTCAGCGGCGTTCTATGGACTATTCGCTACGCGTAAAAGATGGGGCCTAATACTCTTTCTATCAGAGTCGGCGTAAAGATTCAGACGTGTCGAAGCTGCACATATCCAGACTTCACAGCAATGTATGGCAAAGACGATCATATGCAGGGAAGAAAGACGACTTTATTTCAAAATCATGATTATATATGAGGGAAATCCTATCCACAAGGGTTTTTCTCTACTTTTCATGGTTACATATGAGGGAAACTCCATCTACAAAAGGAGATACCCCCTCGTCGTCTGAAGATCATGCCCAGATATTCCTCTTCTTCCAAGAAGGTGATCAGCGGCGCAAGGATGCTTTCAACAGAAGAAAAGCGGGGTAAATCCGCTTTCCGGCATCCCTCGTCACCGGAGGCAAACGGGAGAAGGCACCGCTTGCAAGCAGTGTGGTCTAATACGACCGTTCTTCTCGCCAGAAGCAACGCCAAACAAAGTTGCTGGTTATCCCGAGCAAGGGAGGCTAAGATATCCTTCAATGATCCATCGTTGCAATGGACACTTGCTCGAAGATGCCGTCTTTTTCGGCCCCTTACATGCTGGAAGAACATGGTCTCCTTCTTTCTCAGATCGACCCGACGAGCTCCGGCGATCATCTCTGCATGGTGATGGGAATGTGGTAAAAACAGGTTCACCCCCCCAGCCTTTTATAGGCGAAAGAGATCACAGCGGTCCCCAATAAATCCACCATAAAGTCAGCATCGACCGTTTCAACGCTCCATTTAGAAACGTTTCGAGTTACGAGGGGCCGTTCATGCTTCATTCAAAGCGTTTCAAATTTCGAGGAATTTAAAAGCTTTGAAGGGGATCTTGTAGAAGTATGAAAAATACGCTGGGAGGATCTACGCGGCATCTTAATGCAGAGCAGCGTAAGCAGAGGCCTCCAGAGCCGTCGAACATGCAACAGAGCTCTTACGCCAAATACAGCATGAAATATGAGCTCAAAGGACCATCCGCGTAAGTACGGAACGTCCAGGCCGCCCCAGCATAAACAGAGTTCTTTAACGCCTCCATGGCGTAAAACTCAGTCGCTCTCAAAGCAGCATTAATGCGTACGAGGAACGCTTCGTCTTCCCCGAAATGAACCTGTCAAGTCACGCGGTGAACCTGGCCTCTGACTCCTGACAAAAAAGTGCTGCACGGCTACCCAGACGACGGCTGGAAACGATGGCAGACCCCTCGGGACGTGCCCCACAGTATGATGGCGGATCTCTGCATTTAATGCAGAGGATTTAGTTAAAATATCACCAAACCGTCGTTTACCAAAGTTCCCCCAGCGAAAACCGCTCTTTCGCGTACAAGGGAATACGCTGCCTTGTTTTACACAGGCAAACATGAGCTGTTTTACGCTCCGCAGTAGACAAACTGCTGCCACGTCAAAAGCTGTACTTCGTACGGGGCTCGAGGCACGTCTCTACGTCTAATTACACAGAGCAGTGACAGTTTCCCTCAAGGCACGTCTCTGCGACAGATGCACAGAAGGGTTGCAGACCTTCAAAACACGTCTCCGTATTTAATGCACAAGATGATGGCAAATCTCTGTAGAAGATTTGATTATATCTTCGAAAGCCGTAATTCCGGCTAAGATGTCCACATCAGCACTTCGGCACGGCACGCAGTGGCTTCTACGCCCGCTCAGGATCAGTGCTCCCTCGGCTTCCAACGTCCTCACAGTCTCTACGACCATTCGACTTCTATGCCCATTCGGCTTCTATGCCTGTCCGGCTTCTATGCCCATTCGGCTTCTATGCCTGTCCGGCTTCTATGCCCATTCGGCTTCCACGCCTGTTCGGCTTCTATGCCTATTTTGGCTTCTATGCCAAGGTGACAGTCACTTGGCTTTTACGCCAACCTCTGCTACACAAGGGATACCTACCTACGTGGCTTCTACGCCGTGATCTTCGTAGCAGATATACGCGTTTTGTCCCCTTAGTTGGACACGCGTCACATGCTCACTCAAAAGGTCATTTACACGCAGGCATTGGTTATTTTAAACCGTTGTGTAAAGGGGTGCTGTACTGTCCACTCCTCGGTTGTTACACCGACGGAGTGGTCACTGTCACCAAAACTCTATAAATAGAGACCCCTATCAATGGGGAAAAAAGGTCAAAAAACTAAAAACTCGAAGATCGGACAAGGTCATCGAACCAGAGATCAAGGAGAAGAGATAGAGAGAGAGAGAGAAGAATCCAGAGCTCGGGCAAGGAACAGGGAGCGACGACCTTCAGCATCGCGCATCCACCCTCCTTTGCAACCTCCAAAGCTGCATCCTGTCTTCCACGGCACTTCTTCAACATCGTGTAGTCCAAGGGCTAAAGTGATCGACCACAGATCAGACACCTATAGCAATTTATACCCAGATTAAATAAATTGTACTCCCACATCCTCGTATAGGATTACATTGTACAAGTTTGTTTGTAAACCAAAGGGGCGCGGGTCTCTTATAAACCCCGTCATTGAAATACACTTTCATTCTTTCATTTAATACCACAAACATAGTGCGCCACCCTTTGAAAAGAAAGAAAGTGCGTCATCCTCTGGAACTAGTAGAAAGTGCACCATCCTCTAAAATAGAGAAAAAGTGCGCCATCCAGAAAGTGCGACATTCTTCCTCTGTTAGGTTTATTTGTAAAAAATTGTGTCATCTTCAGGAATTACATTTTTATGCTTCTACAATATGCAGTAGAAGATGGAGAGGATGTTAACGTTCCCTTGGATAACATCCAAAGCGTTGAGCTAGTTGTGAAGTTTGCATTCTGTGTTGAAGCTGGTATTTCTGTGAATGGGATTGGCACTCTGAAGAGGAATGAGAAGGAGGCTGGTAAGATGAACAAGAGGTCATTCAAATATGCTTGGGTCATTGAGAAGCTAAAGGCCGAGCGTGAAAGAGGAATTACCATTGGCATTACTCTATGGAAGTTTGAGACCACCAAGTACTACTACACTGTCATTGATGCCCCTAGACATCGTGACTTCATCAAGAACATGATCACTGGTACTTCCCAGGCTGACTATGATATTCTAATTATTGACCCTACAACGGGTGGTTTTGAATATGGTATTTCCAAGGATGGTCAGACCCATGAGCATGCTCTATTTATTTTTACTCTTGAAGTGAAGCAGATGATTTGCTGCTGCAACGAGATGGATAACTTCCTTGTTGATCTTTGCAAAGAAATCCTTCAAGTGTAACTTGACACAACAAAGCCTGGGCATCAAGCTGAATCTTCTGCCCGTGTCCAACTAAAGCCTGAAGGACCTTAAAGCAACTCTAGAGGGGGTGAATAGAGTGTAGCGGAATAATCCACCCAATTTAAAATTATCAGAATGAAGGCAGTTGCTAACTAACAATGTATATATAGACAGTAAAGTAAAGCAGTAAAGTAGAGAGAGAGAAACCAAACACAAACACCAAGATGTATATTGGTTTCCCTCTGAGTGGACTAGTCCAGTCCCGAGAACTCAAGCTCAAAGTTTTATCCACTATAATCCCCAATAGTGAATCACAAGCTTTGATCCGAAGGCTTGTCACTTCTTTACACCATGAGATTTGATCTGAAGTCTCATAACTTTACAGCTAGAGAGAGAAAAACTGATGAAGCCAAGCTCTTTACAACTCTGTAGACTTCTAGACCGAGACCGTACTTGGCACTTGGAAGGCTAGGGAGTTGCTCTTGGAGATGGGAAACTTAAGGATCAGATGTTTGCTCAAATATGATATAAGGATTAAGAGAAGATGAGTGTCCAATCCTATTTATATTGTATTGGCAAACAGAATTTGGCCAGAATTCGGATGTGGTTTAATTCAAAATTTTCAACATTGGGCCAGGAAATCAGGGATATCACAACTGTACTGATTTTATACCAAAGTGGTAACTGAGTTCGGCATAAATTTGGTCCGAGTTCGGTTGCTAAGTATGGTAGACTTTGTGAATGAATGTGGTCTGATTTGGTGGATATGTTCGATGGTTTATTTGAGTGGACTGGGTATATGTGTATAGGTACTTTGATTTGCCAGTACGACTCAACTTATATCGATCCTAGACTCAATAAATAAAAGATTATATTTGAAAGATATAGTACAGACGGTATGTAAAAGCAGTGTTGAGTCTTCAGATTGCGATATATCAATGCATGGTTTAGTTAACTATCAAAATCAAGTTGACTGAGACCGGATAGGCCAACAATCTCCCCCATTTTGATAATTGACAAACTATGAATGATACTACAAGTCTTTGATATACTCTCCCGTAACTTGTGGAGCAGTTTGATATGCTGAAGTCAACGTCTGTCAAGTATCATCTTGTATGCTAGTATCATGTATGTCTTCTCCTCCGTTGTCATTTGATCGAAATGGCATGCTCCCCCGAAATTGGTGAGATATCATGTATGAAAATAAAAATAAAAGAGTAAAGCACATATAGGATAACAATAATAAGAACCAACAGTTAATGACAAATACCGATTTTTTCTTTTTCTTTTATTAAACTTTAGTTCTTTAAAAAGAAAGCATACAATAAAAATGCATAGTGGAAACATCATAGTAGAACAACCAAAACTAATCCTTAAACATTCAAAATCCATTGAGCATCTAGTTATCATTGTCTTCATCTTCATTATCAGGTTCAATTATTCTATTTGGATCAAAGAAGGCATCATCTGGATCCAAATGTCTCTGAAAATAGGGGTGATCAATGCGAAATCCTGGTTGGTTTGGATTCCGAAGAATCGAAAAAGATTCGGCTGGGTGCTTCGATAGGGTGTACTGGATGTCTATCAAAGTATTGCCAAGAGCCTGAGTTTGAAGAGTTTGGCGTGATCAGAAACACGATAGTGTATATCTTCTTTGTGGAAGCAATCACGAAACATATTGAAAATAGACTCTAAGGTTTCCAATAATTTTCATGGTTAGAGTATTCTCCTTCAAAAGACTTGCATTTTTTCCCCATGCTTTCTCTTTGAAGATAATATATCAAACCGGGTGGCATTCACAGTTCAAGGATTCAAAATCTAGAAGAGGATAAATGATGGAGAGAATTGTGCCTTTTTGAAACATGTTGGAGTGCCCACTTCACCACACAACAATGCTCTTAGATGTATACAAGATTTGGCAGACCCGACTCAACACATTAAAATAGTATTGAATGCTCAAAGTTACGAAGAAATTTAAAAGAACATGTTACGACTTAAGGCTACCATTGAGAGCGTTCGTTGGCTTGCAAGCTTGTGCTTTTAGAGGGCATGATGAGTCTCCTGGTTCGAGAAATCGTGAAAATTTTATTGAACTGGTAAAATGATGGCAAAATTTATGAGTTGTAAAATGTAAAAAAAGCATCGTCCACCAACTCAACTCTTGGCCAATTTACAGAAAAAAACTAAGAATCAAATACCCAAAAGAAAAGATTATATAATCATATGATAAACAGAAACGATCCTTTCTATACATGACCATGTTATTTCTATTAAACACAACAATGTATTCAAATCTGACAGTAACAATACAACAAACAACAGAAAATTTACTGTAGCGAAATAAATTTATATTAAATTCATGCAAACGAAACAAGTTTGTAAAATTTTAAAAAAAAAGACAGAGTCCGCCAACAGTGTTGGCGGAAAACACAACTGCTTTACACGTAGGCAGGAAAAAAAATAAAAAAATTCCAATTTCCGCCAACACTGTTGGCGGAAATTGGGTGTGGGGGCCACGGGTTCATTTGATTGGTTCGATTTGGTTTATTTGGTTGGATTGGTTTATTTGGTTGGTTTATTTTAATTAGTTATATTTTTGTTTTATTTATTTAGTTTTGTTTTGTAATTAGATTTAAGAATATTTATTTTAACGAAATAAAATTAAAATAAATTAATTGTAAAGAAAAATTTAGAAATATTTTTTTCGGAAATTTGTTTCCAAAGCATCAAAATTTATATAAATTCCATCTAAAGCATAAAATTTTAAAAAATTATGAAAAAATATCAATTGGACGTTCATATTTTTAAAAATTATATTTCTATCGTCAATTTTCTCGCCATTAACAGAGGTTAAAAAAATAATAACAATAAAAATCTGCCGTAAGAATATTACGTCTGCCGTAGAGCAGACTTCGAGCGGCCATAACTACTTGTTTTAAAACTATTTTTCGTTAAACAATAAGTCGATTTGTATGTTTTCGACGAGAGTAACACGAATTGTGTAAAAAAAAAATTATCCGAAGCAAGACGCACATGTTATAGGCAAAAATATAAAATTTAAAACTTTAAAGTATCATAACTTTTGACTGAGAGATCGAAACAAGCTCTAGTTTGTGCCAAAATGACTGTATCGAAAAGTACTATGGGATAAACCGTTTCATTATTTTACAGACTTCGAAAATTTTTAGAATCGCAAAAAAACGATGTTTCGACCTCCAAATTTTACTTTCGGTAATTTTTTATTTTGAATATTTAAAATTTGCTGTAGCGAAATTAATTTATATTGGGTGTGGAGGCCCACGAATTTAAAATGATGTTTTGACCTCAAAAAAATTAGAAATATTTAAATTAATTGTTTTATGTAAAAAAGCTAATAAAACAAAACAAATAATTAAACCAAACCAACCAAAACAAACCAACCCAAACCACCCAACCGAACCCGTGGGCCCCCCACCCAATTTTATTTGGTTTGTTTTATTAGTTTTTTTGAATTAGTTATGTTTAGATTTTTTTTAATTTTTTTTCTATTTAGTTTTGTTTTAGATTTAGATTTTTTTTTATTTAGTTTTGTTTTGAATTTTGGTTTGCTTTTTGTTTGGGTTTAAAATTTGAATTTTGGTTTGGTTTGGTTTAATTTTTATTTGGATTTGAAATTTGATTTGGGTCTATGGATTGATGTTGGTTCAGGAGTTGGTTCACGTGGAAGGGGATAATGTTCCTCGATTTGGTTTAATGAGGAAGAGACAAGAATGACTACACAACAAAAATACTGAGAGACAAGAGAGTTGACATGAAAAAAGAAGAAAAGACTTGACAAGAAAAAAGAAGAAGAGACGTGAGGAAAAAGAAGAAGAGACGTGAGAGAGTAAAGAAAAAAGAAAAAGAGACATGTCTCGTGGGGGAGGGAGGAGAGGAGTACAACAGAGAAGAAGTTGATGGGAGGTCGGAGCTATAAGAAGAGAAAGAGAAAGAAGAACATAGTGCACTACGATCATTTACCGCATTCCTTGTGAGCACATAGCAACAATTTGAGCAGCCTTCATTTTCTCTTATTTGCAAGTGGACACATCAGTCTTTGTGAGCACACACAATCCTTATTGTTGAAGGTCTTTATTATATTCTTCTTCATTTATACTCTTATTTGCATATGCAATAATTTTATGTTAGTTTTTATTTTTTAAATGATAGGATACTAGTATTTATTTAGTGAATTTAAGTTATATAATGTGCAAAATGATGGGCAGCCAAAATATGTGTTTTGACAACCATAATTGTACAGATGGACAGCCAAAACGATGGACGTATTCCTGGAGCCCCTACTACGGATTTAATAATCCAGCAACGTGCGAAACATATATCTAGATTGGTATTTTATGGGAAGGTACAATAAAATATAATTATGTAAATAAATATGAATGATATTTTGTACATGTGTCTACTAATAACATCGTCTATGTTTTTCATATATAGCAATACGATTATACTAATAATGAACGGTGCCGAGAGCATGCCTCGTGGCGTCACGATAACAGACTTGGGTATTGGAGGTTGATCGACCACCAAGTGGCACTGTTGAAAATATTTGGCTTTTATTATGTTGACAAGATATATTTTATGCAACACGATAGAGACTTAATCTTCAATTTAGTTGAGCGTTGGTGGCCCGAAAGAAATACCTTTCAGCTACCATTCGGAGAGATGAGTATTATTCTAGCAGATGTGGCAAATATTTTACTACCAAAAAAAGTCAAATTAGCGACGCCCAAAAACGTCGCTAAATGACAAAAAAAATGTCGTTAAACACGTTTAGCGACGTAATTAGCGACGTTTTAACGCAGTCGAAAGAAACCAAGTCGCTGAACCGAAAAATGTCGCTAAATGTCGCTATACTAACATTTTTTAGCGACTTTATTTAGTCGCTAAATGTAGCGACGTTTAGCGACACCGCGTCACTAACTAGCGACGTTTATTAAAGTCGCTAAACGTCACTTATTAGCGACTTATATAGCGACGTAACAGCGACGTCTTTAATGACCTGACAGTACTGCCATGTCAGCAATTTGCGACGTACAGCGACATATTTAGCGACGTTTAGCAACGTCGTTAGCGACGGCTAATGACACGTCGCTAAGTAGCGACTTGTTTAGCGACTTATAAAAATGTCGCTAGACGTCGCTAAATGACGCTAAATACGTCGCTAAATTTACAAAAAAAGTAAAAAAAAAACCTGAATTGTTCCAAACTATTATTCCTGCAATTTATAAATTTCTAATTAAAAATAGACCCGGAGCAATCCTCCGTTGAATTCTTTGGGTTCGCCGACCCCTTCGGTGGAACACTCAACACCGGATTAACAATATTTAATATGAATAAAAGTATCACAGTCATACAATTAATACACAAATATTATAGACAGACAATAAAAGTATTACAGTCATAAAAGTATCACAGTATCACAGTCACACAAAATGGGCATAAACAGCATCATAAAATACATAATATATAAGTATTAGAGTATCACAGTAACACAAAATTCATAATATATAAGTATATGAAACATCATAGTATCAATCTCGAGGATTTCCAAAACGGGGCAGATACCAGTCCCTCAAATACTGCGCATAAACAGCGTTTATGTTATCAAGCTCCGCTATGGGTGCTGGGTGACTGGAACTCCCCGTCTGAGATACAGCCGCGATAGGTGCTGGGTGACTGGAACTCCCCGCAGGTGGTATCTCTTCCTCCTTAACAGTAGGAGGCATCACTTCCTCCTTAACAGTAGGAGGCATCACTTCCTCCTTAACAGTAGGAGGTGTCGCTCTCTTGGGTGCCATCTGGTAAGATAGATGAAAACAAAGAATTAGCAAAGAATTAGCTATTGGACCGGAACGAAAGAATTAGATGACTCATAAAGAATTAGCTGTTTGTTGCAGTATAATAATGATACCATAATATCTTATTTATATCCTACGTGTCACAAAATAAAATGACCGATTTAATGAACTAGTTTGAAAATATGATCCAATATTAAATTATATGATTGTAATTGAAATTGAAATTGAAATTGAATTATGAGATTTGGACCATAAAGATTAAAGTAAATAGTAGTATATGAGGGCATTTTATGAACGTGAATAATGATACACAAAAGAAATTGCAAAGAATTTAGTAGGAAAAGAAAATTTGGAAATGTTATTCTCATTCCAAGTGCACTATGCTATGCCTCCCAATACTGTCGGACAAAATGAAATAAAGAATGGAATCAAGTTACTTGATGTTTGAGGTCAAATTACTTAGCTGGACCCGAGTCATTGTTCTGAATGCTGCATGACTCCCAAAGTATCGATACTTTAATCCTCGTATGTACCGTTCTTTCTTTTTCTTTTCTCTCCCTTTTTTATTCTCCCACTACTTCTTTTATATATATCAATAATGCTAAGTTTACTATCAAATGCTTACAACCTTCTTGTAACCCTTTCACCTCCACCTCTCTCCCAATAAATGATCATCACGTAGCGTTTTGACCATGTTGCGACCACCCTGACAGCCATACCTTACGGAACATTGCGTAGAGGAAACTCAGAAGTGTTGATATCAATGCATGCTTAAAAAAATATTAATCACCCAAAAATTGGAACCTATTCTACTATTCTTCTATGTAAATAATTGGAACCAAAGTATTGGAACCAAAGTATTAGGTGGGACTCTTGAGAGTCTGTCTCTTACATAGATCACAATAAATGAATTTATATTGATTAGGAACATGAACTTCTAGAGGGATTGCATTCCTAGAATTTCCAAACTCAAGAAACCATCACCTCCACTATAATACAAGAGGAGAGGACTGGTCAAAGAACAGTGTCCAGGCCTTGTAGGTAGGAAGTGTGGTAATATTTAGGGACCTTGTTAGTATGGATATTCCTCTAGGAGACTAGAATCAGAGGAAATCCTATTAATAATGTCATTAAAAACTTTAATGTGACACCCTAAACCTAAAAACCCTAAACCTAACCCTAACCCTAACCCTAACCCCAGGTCAAAAAACCTAACCCTAACCCTAACCCTAATCAGCGTCTGTGTGTGTGTGTGTGTGTCTGAGTCTGTGTGTGTGTGTCATGTGTGTATGTCGTGTGTGTCTGCGTCTGTGTGTGTGTCGTGTATGTGTGTGTGTCTGCGTCTGTGTGTGTGTGTCGTGTGTGTCTGTCAGTGTCTGTGTGCGTTTGTCGTGTTTGTGTGCGTGTGTCTTGTGTCAGTGTCACATGAGAGAGAGAGAGAGAGAGAGATTACCTAGAGCTCGAGGAGAAGGAGGGGGATGCTGGAGTAGCCGCAGCGGTCGGAGACCCGATCGTCGGAGAGGGGGGGGGGCGGGGGAAATCGAAACGTTTCAAAATTTTCGACAGATGGAGAAAAGAAAACTGAGCCCTAATTAACCAAAATTTAGCGACGTTTAGCGACGTCAAATAAAAATGTCGCTAAAATAAAAATTAGCGACGCCAAAGACGTCGCTAAATACATTGCTAAATATTTTTGATAGATACGTCGCTAATTACGACGCTAAACGTCGCTAAATCAGATATATTAGCGACGTTTAGCGACCTTAATTGAACTTATAGCGACTATTAATTTAAAATCTTAATAAAAGTCACTAAACGTCGCTAAATGTCGCCATTTAGCCACGCCTAGCGACGATTTTTACAGAGTCGCTAATTTAGCGACGTTTTTACTAGGAGTCGCTAAAAACGTCGTTAATACCGCTTATTCTAGTAGTGTTTTAGGTTTACCTATTACGGGTGAACCTATAATATTTGATAAATCAATTTTTGCCGACACTATGATTACGAAGTACCTAGGTGTGGAGGTGCCGCGTAATAAACGTAGTAAAAATCTTGTGACGTTTGCGTGGCTCTGTCATAACTTTTTCCACCTAGATCGTATTGGTGATCAAGTTATCTCAGTTGATGAGGATCGGGTAAGTATGTTTTTTTTTGCAACTTATGTTATTATTTACGTAGTATATTTTTAATTAAATTTAACGCATATAATTTTTTCATCATTTGTTCAGGTGATTGCTTGCACCAGAGCCTACTTGCTAGGTTTATTAAGCGGAATGTTGTTTCCAGACTCATCCGATTTAGTTGATTTACGTTTTTACCTTTTTTGGTAGACCTTACCGCACCTATGCGCCACGCTTGGGGAGCGTCAGTGTTGGCATATTTATATAGTTCTATGACAGATTTTGTACAATTTGAAGACATGAATACAACGAAGGTAAATCTAAGTGGTTGCGCGATATTAATACAGGTATGAAAATATGTGCACTTATATCATATAAAATATTTTACTTAATTCCATTTACATTGTGAAAATAGATGCACTTATATCATATGGTCGTATTTTCTAGGTTTGGTCCTACGACCACTTTCACATTGGTAGGCCAGTCTCCCGCATTAATACCGACGTTGGTGTCTTTCCGTCAGCTTTACGGTGGACTGCTGATGCAGCAGATCCAGTACACTGTGAACATGCGGTTATCTCTTTATACCGGGTCGAATTTGATACACGGAAGTATAACGAGGTAAAATATCTGTATTATTATTTTATAAAGCCATTATAACCATTATCTTATAATTTTTTGTCATAAAATAGGTGACATACTGTCCGTACCGGCTTGAACATAATCCTACTAAAATACAAACAATAGCCTATGACCTTAGTGTCCATAGTTGTTTCCTAATATTCGACGGTGAAATCATGTATCATCCAGCTGATCGCGTTATGCGACAATTCTGGGTAAAGCAAAAGATTCCCGATGAGCCACCATATTTAAACCGTAGTAAAGGGAGTGCAACTAAATGAGCAAGCAAAATGATTCAATAGTGGAATTCTGGATTGGAGACACAGCCCGTGGTACAGACGTCTCAACTAATGGACTCTATAGATGAGGGTAAGTTATTTAAAAAATTGAACAAAATATTTTATTTAAAATTATATGAAATCAAACACTCATATTTGTTTAAATGGTGTAGCATTAGGTGATATAGACTATAGATCTTGGTAGAGAGCTCCCCTTATCAGTAACCGATCGTACCAATATGAGGAGTTGCGATTCCAACATCGGGCCGTTGATGATGCTAGTTATCGTGAATGGTATCAACGTGTAATTGAGAAGGTACGTATTTTATTTATAAAAATATTTGTCTCCATAGTTTTTTATTATAAATTACTTGGATTCTACTTAATATTTCAGCTTCCAAATTTGAATATAGCATGTGAAAATCATCCAGTGAGAGACTCGTTGAGCATAGCAGTAAGATTATTTTTTGATGATGTGCAAGCATTTTTGACTCCATCCAACCCTCCGTTAGATATTCTACTGGATTATCCTCAAGGCTTAGTTAGCCGATGGCAAGCACGTCCACGTAGAAAGTATCCTCATATTTGGCATATGGATAGCCCGCCTTAACAAGATGACGAGGTCCCTCAGCAGGCTGAGCAGGACAGTTTCCAACAGGCTGACCAGGGCACTTCCCAACAAGCTGACCAGGGCACTTCCCAGTGGACTGGTCAGGGCACTTCCCAGTGGGCGGGCCAGGGCACTTATCAGTGGGCGGGCGAGGGAACGTCACAGGCACGTACCCCACAGATGGACCGAGAGGCGGACAAGGGGACTTCATAGCCTGGTGGTGACTATTGGGATTATTACATGCAGATGGCCACTTATATATTTGATGCACCCTAGTTTGATACAGCTACTCAGTTATCTGTGACTCCAACAGCGCCGGTGCAGACACAGGAGACTGATGAATTTGACCCATCGGCACCATTGCCAGGGGAGAGACTCGAGGATACAGTAGCAAGAAGAAATAGACTTGGTCTTAGGCCAAGGCCTCGTAGGAATTATGACATGATGGCAAGAGGCAGAGAATGAAATTCTTGTACTGCTAGGTTATATGAGAAATTTATGTATTAGAAATAAAATTACATCAATGAACTTATAACTTTTCTAAGAAAATCTATGCCAATGCATTTATTCTCTTGGTTGGTTGGTACATCTTCTTCGATTGTGTCATAAACCATTACAGTTCCTACATCGGAGATCTCTTGATGATTGATCCTTCGTCATGATGCGGTTCTTCTTTGGTCTTCCCGCTTTTCGTCGTACATCTGGTACTCCAATGTCGCCTATAACCAATGTACTTTGAATGTTGTAAGGGGCAGGAATTGGCTCCAGGTGTGGCTCATATACGCTTCTTAATGATTCTTTGGAAAAAATACGTGGATAAAAACTCTCGATGCTAATATTTTTAGAATTACAAGCATAACATACATGTACACATGGCAGACAAGTATGATACCATTTAAAACATGTACAATATTTTTCATCTAAGTTCACAACATATGTTCTGTTTGTTTCACGATCTAGTATTTCAAACAAATAACCAACTATACTCAATATTTGCAGCTGGTGTCTTTTTCTTGTGATATTGGCCATAGTATTTAACATCTTTAGATAATAATCAGTTGCAAGATTATCAGCTTTTTGGCAATTTTTGTCCTGAAGTGTTATAATTTTGGCTCGAATACCATCAAGTAGTGTTGTTATTGGTTTATCGCGTAAGTTTTTAACCCAGTTATTGAAGCATTCAGCAAGTTTCGACGTGTTAATATCTAATCTAGGACAAGGAGAATAAGCTGTTATCCAGTGTGATAAAACACGAGTTTCATCATTTACTCCAATAAGCCATTTGTAAACATCGATATTTTCAGCCTTAATTATTTCAAAGCAAATATTCGCATCTGTCTCATTATGACATCTTGCAAGGTAGTCTAATTTACGTTAAAAATAAGGCAGTCTACATACTAGTTTTAAATTTTGTTTAAAATATTGAATACAATAAAAATGAGGTGATTCCGAAAAAGTAGCACGCATGGAATTATTAATCCTTTCTGTTTATCTGATATAAAAGAAATTGTATCCCACGCATTAAAACTACCTTCAAAAGATATTTTCAAACCGTTTAAAAACCAAGTCCAAGAATCCGTGTTTTCGCTCTCAGCAACAGCATAAGCAATTGGATATAATTGATAGTTAGGATCATGAGCACACGCAATAAATAAAATACCTTAAAATTTAGAGGAAAGAAATGTAGCATCAGTACTAATCACAGGTAAACATCCCCTTAAAAAGACATCAATGCATGCCTTGAAACAAATAAAAATTCTTTGAAACTTATTATTTTCTGTAGTCTTTATATAACATCTGCTACCTGAATTTGTCTCAATGATTGTAAAAGCATACTCTTCAAGACTACTATATGTATCAATATAACTACCATTTATTTCTGATAGAGCAATTTCTCTAGCTTTCCAAGCTTTACAATATTTAATATATATTCGGTGTTCCCTATAGATATCATTTATAACATGCGATGGACTATACGACTGATTATCACGAATTTTATCAATAATCTTATTCTTAACCCATATAGTTGTCGCTAATGGATGATTTTCCGTTGTAAGTCCACCTAAACAAGAATGTACATTTTCTAGCGTACTAATGACGAATGTTTTGCCGTTGCCAATGGCTTTAGCGTACACTCTCCAATTACAACTAGAAACATTACATTTATATACAATTCCACTGGCATTGCTTCTAGTAGCCCTGCAACAATTTTTTTTTCAATTGCTATATCACTAATAAAACTTCTAAATGCATGATGATTTATAAATTCTCTTCCAATGAATAAATTGTTTAAACTATCAACATTATCATCAAGTACATCATCTATATTTTTTATTAAATAATTACTATTTTCATCGTCGGTATTATCTTCATCTACTCTATGTTCTTCTTCAGTAAATGAAATAACTTGGTGAAAAAAACTAGGACCACTACTAATTCTTGGTGGTGGTGGTGGTGGTGGTGGAGTCACAAAAATATTAATATACGCTGATTGTATATTAACTTCAAGAATAAATTTTTATGCCTCCTCACTAACTAAATTTATGCAATTAGATAGATAAATATGTACCAATAAAATTTCACAGTCAATAGAAATTTTTTCAAATATTAGATTACGTAAATTATAAAACAAAGTATTTCGATCAATTAAAAGAACTTCAACTAAACCTCCTTCATAAGCTAACACATTTAGTACACCACCAAGCAAGCATAGTATTGTTATACTTCGATCCATGGCAACAAGAAAATGGGCTTCAAAGATTGTATATTGAACTGATCTTCTCCTGTGTCGAAAGAAAGAAACTTCGTATATAAAAAAAAATTGATTGCAATGTTTAATATGCTGATATCAAACAAATACTACGTTTATATAGGTAACTTCGAACCGATCGTTAGACGAACGTTGGATATGAACGTTGAAAAAATAAGAGCCGTACGTTGAAAGACCGTTGTGAAATAGCCGTTGTACATAAACCAACTACTAAACCAACAATCCACAGACCCAGGCTCAATTTTAAACCGAAATAAAAACCAAATCATTCCCTGACCTATTATTTGTCTTTCTTCTTTACTTTGCCTTTTTTTCATCTAAAAATAAACTAAACCATTAAAATAAACATAAAATTAGAGGAGACAAATAAATACTAGTTTTTATTTTATTTTTTTCTTCTTTATTTACTTTTTTTATTATCAAACATTGCAATAGCCTTTTATTTCTTTAAGTAACATTTTTTTTACAATTTTCTAAATAAATCAAACCATTTTTTTATAAAAAAAAATTTCTAATGTTTGTTTACAACTAATTTATATTAATTTTATTTCATTAATTACAAAACAAAACAAATTAAATTTTCTTAAATCTAATTACAAAACAAAACTAAATAAATAAAACAAAAACATAACTAATTAAAATAAACCAACCAAACAAACCAATCCAACCAAACAAACCAAACCGAACCAATCAAATGAGCCCGTGGCCCCCACACCCAAATTTTGCCAACTGTGTTGGCTGAAATTGCCCCCCCCCCCCAATTTCAGACAATAGTGTTGGTAAAAATTGGCTTGTGGGTCCCACTTTAAATTTTTTTTAATTTTTTTTCCTCCCTACGTGTACGTCAATTGTGCTTTCCGCCAACACTGTTGGCGGACTCTGTCTTTTTTTCAAAATTTTACAAACTTATTTCGTTTGCATGAATTTAATATAAATTTATTTCACTACATTAAATTTTCTGAACAAACAATTGGCAGACATACCTCCCTGACAAAATCTAAAATTTTCTCTACTCTACTCCACAAATTAAAGAACAAGTTGTATGAATCCGGCCCATGTAGTCAGCCTTAGTATTGGACCCCATCTGGCTCGACCATACTGGACTGTTTTGTGTGGGCGCTTTAGCAGAGAATCTACTTAAGCTGCCCCTGGTCCTTATGGGGGATTTCAATACGCTATTATTTTATCATGAGAAGATGGGTAGTCGAGTGGTACCAGACACAGTATTTCAGGATTTTTAGCAATGTCTTCTTCACGCAGGGTTGCAGACACCGGAGAGAACGAGGTATATATGGTCGTGGCATAATAAAGTTATACATAAGAGGGTGGCGTGTGAACTTGATAGAGCACTGGGTAATCGAGAGTGGTTTAATCTATTCCTACTCTTGGTTGCCGAGGGACTACCGACATGCACGAGCGACCATTCACGGATAAAACTGCAAATAGTAGAGACATATAAGCATAAGCCACATCCTTTTAAATACAATAATAAATGGCATGTTATGGAGTGATATTCGACAGTAGTCAAGGAGGGGATCATCGATGTCATTCGTGGCATTCAGCCCGACACGAGTCCGGCCTGAAAAAAACTCATGTGTCGTCGGCCCGGTCCGAATAATCATGGTCCTAAGCCGGCCCAGCCCATTATATCGGAACATGTCGATTCTTATAATTCGTCCCATAAGAGAGGTCCGACCCAACCCGAAGCCTAGGCACGACTCGGCCCGAGGCCCGGCCCGACACGCTGATGAGGTGTATGCCAAAATAGTTGATAGAGTACTGATGAGGAAGGCCAAAGTATTTTTAAGTTATATGTATTTATTTTTTTGCATTGCAAGTTATATGTATTTTCTGTTATGCAGAGTAAATAGAGAAATGCATTTGTACCAAGGGAGATCCGTGAACTTCACCTTAATATATATATTATACCAGTGAGTTTGTCTTTAATAATATAGTTATTATTGTTTCCCTTGCTTCAGGAAGTAATGGGTAAGAGTAGTGGTAATATAGTTACTGTTATTTCCTGTTAAAACCAAAGTGGCAGAAAATTGAAATTAATAAAATGATTATGTATCCAGTTGAATGAAGGCCCAGGCATAATCCGGTCCGGTCCGGCCCGACCCGAAGTCCACCGTGTCGTGGGTCATGTGTCGGACTGGCTCAGATTTTTACCCTAGGCCTAGCCCGCTAAATTGTATGGGCCTAATAAGTCCGGCCCAGGCCCAGGCCCATGCAATTATCTGTACAAACTCATCACTCATCTAATATGCCTCATATAGAGCTAATTATGACAAGGTTGGTGTCTCTTAACTAAGCGACATTCATTAAAGGGCGTTCAATTGCTGACAACAGTTTGTTAGCACATGAGTTGATTCGTGACTTCAATAAATCTGGAGGCCAGAAAGGGTGTATCAAACTTGATTTGAGAAAGGCATATGACATTGTCAACAGGGATTTTGTCTGTCATATTATGCTAGCTATAGGTTTCGATCATACCTGGGTGGACAGGATTCAAGTTTGCATCTCATCCCCAACCTTCTCGGTACTTATCAGTAGACAACTGTATGAATTTATTGGTAACAACAGAGGGCTACGTCAAGGGGATCCTTTATTACCGTATCTGTTTACTGTGGTAATGGAATATTCACATGCCTTATGGACTCAGTAATGCAAAGGAACATGATTGCACCATTATGTAAGAAGGTACAACCTCAAGTATCTCTTCTCATTTATGAAGACGATATGCTAGTTTTTATAGCTCCTTCGAGGATGGGATCGAGAGTTTGGTGTCGATCATGGAGTTGTTTGACGCTTATACAGGACTACAACTTAATAAATATAAGATCATGGTGTACTTCAATGCTCATTGCCTAGATAATGAGGCACGAGCTATGATGTTGGATATTGAGCGAGGGGGCCTTCCAGTAAAATATTTGGGGGTTCCACTATCTGTGAATTATGCACGAGAGGCAGAATGTCAAAGTTTGGCAGAGTATACGCAACGGAGGTTAGGGTGGCATGCTTAGATTTTATCATTTGAAGGACGTATTGAACTGGTGCATGCAGACGATCATGCTTCCTACTGCAACCATTCGATGAATAGAGCATATGTGTTCTATTTTTTTATGGCACGATGGTATTCATGACTTTGGATGGGATATATTGTGTGGGCCTCGCAAGAAGGAGGTCGATCTCCAATCCTTGCGAGTCTTGCGGGATGTAGCTGGGCCGATGAAGACATATAAATTCATAGCGCACGATTCTGTATGGGTTGTATCGAGGGTAGAAACTTGAAAGGAAAGAATTTTTTGGGACATGAAGCTAACAACAACGATTTTGTCTCTTGGAAGAATATGTTGTTACATCAAAATAGGTTGAAAAACTCATATCTAGAGGCATGATGGATGGGATGTCTATGGATTTGTGGCTGGATTCGTGGATTGTGCATCAGAGTTTGGTTGATAGAGGGGATTGGCCAGCTTTTGGAATGGTAGGGAGGCAGTCTTGGGTTAGCACCAATCTGCAGGGTGGTGTATGTCGGCCGGAGATACATGCTACCGCGGCTGTTCCGTCCGGAGATATGCACGGTATAGATATATCAGAAATTGATGAAGGTTGTCTAGGTTTGGATAGAGACTGGGAACAACAAGTTTCTACATGGGATAATATATGACGATGTCCGAGATGAACAGCCGCTGATGAAGTTGGCTACTTTCGTTTGGGTTAAGGGTATTGCACCAAAAATACAGTTGTGTATGTATAAATTGAGCATGGGCCGGTTGCTGACCCTTGATCGTCTCCAGTTGTTTAGTGTCAAGGTGGAGACACAGACATGTGTGTTATGTCTTCAAGCCAATAAGTCCATGCATCATTTGTTTTTGGCTTATTCGAATATGATGTTGATCTGGCAAGCTCAATGTGATAAGATGAATATGTTGGATATGGGTGTAGATGTATGAAAAAGAGAGATCCATGCATCAAACAACCATGTGTTCCAAACACCGACTCAAAAGAAATCAGGATGCAGGGTCACCATGCGGCCCAGAAGACAAAGCACTCATGCGTCCTGACAATGAAGGAGACATTAGTCGCATGAAGCTCTAACATGGCATTAATTGCCTAATACAAAATCCTGAAAAAAATATTTAATGAACGCTTTGGAAAACATAAGAAAATTTGGCACACTATACGACAAAAATTCGTTTCAGCAAAATAATAACTCTTGACAGGCATGCAGCGCCACGTGTACACACAACCAGGCCCATACGTCCCAGATCCCATACGTCTTTTGCCCCCATGTGTCCCAGACTCCATGCGTCTCTGGCTCCATGTGCCCAATTAGACAAAATCTTTCTGTTACAACTAAGGAGATTCTCTACCACCAAGTGCGGGACACGTGTTAAGCTGACCTCGTGTCGAGCCTCCCCATCGTCGAGGGGTGCTCCTCTATGGACCTATGCTTCCACGGCGGCTTCTTTCAACAAATACCTGCCATGGTTGACTCCATGATTGTGCAAAAACTATTCGAGGCCAGACCTACCGAAATTATCATTGCCACCTTGCCCAAGTCCGAAACAACATGGCTAAAAGCTCTGGTTTATGCGATCGTCAACCATAATTCTTCTTCTCTCTCCCCTACCCACAACTTGAACACCCTCAACCCCTACCAGTGTGTTCCTTTCCTTGAATACAGTTATATGTAGAAAGTAGACTACTCCCGGACATGTACTCGATGCCCTCCCCGAGGCTTCTGGCTATGCATATCCCGCTCCATTTCCTACCCAACTCTATTTTCGAGTCCGGATGTCGAGTCATCTATCTATGCCGCAATCCCAAGGATAACTTTATGTTCTTGTGGACTTTATGAGTAAACTCATGAAGAACAATGGTCGAGAGCCTCTGTTGTAAACCCCCTCACCCAAAATTAGGCCTACTTAGCTTAGATAGTGAGACTAGGGCTAGTTTGAATCCAATTAGAAAAATAACACGGTATTTTATTTAATTTTGTGATATTTATATCACTTAGCGCACCTTACCGTTGCTTCGATAATTGGAGCACTACACTAGTCGTTGCCTTCCTACAAACTTTACACCATTGTCCTAGACATGCACGCCTTCCATTCTGATCTCGGTATAACTTATAATTATGCTCTCTTGTGCTATATTTTAGTCACATAATATATGTCACGGACGTTTATATTTAATTCTATATAAATACGACTTTGTATCCTTGTGCGTTCCAATCAAAATTGGAGGCACAATCTTGACCCATTTCGTGCAACCCAATTTATGATAATATTCTACTCTGAGCCCTCTATGTCCATGGCACTTGCGTCCCACCAAATTTTAGTCCCATGTACTTTTAATTAATTCAAGAACATCTTGCGCATTAATTTTAATTAATTTAATCCAATTTCTATCTTTGTGTAATTTTTTAATTGTTGGGCGATTTTATGCAAAAATGCAATAAGGTGTCCACACCATTGGACAATACATGAAGAAACCCATTTTTTCCTTCACATGAATTTTTTCCATAAATTTCGGAATGTGTAACGCTCGACATCAACCTCCTCAAACCATGGCCCTCCAAACTTTGAACCAAATATAATCCTAACCCTCCATTTTGAATCAACCAAATCCTAGCCCTTGAAATACCTACATGTGAGGCCCAATCCCAAAAGGGGTTGACCGGCCCAATTTTTCTAGGTCAAACCAACCCCCTTACATGTGTATATAAATATTCTTTTCTTACTTTTCCTTTCTTTTCTATACCTAAACTACTTCCTCCCAGCCGACCCCTTCCCTCTTCCTGTTCACCTTCTTCACCTTGTCCACCGTCGACCGAAGCCAGTCTCGCCGGACCTTCCCCTTCGTCGTCTCTTTCCCGAGCCATCCTCCGCCGAGTCCTCCACCGAGTCCACCACCCACGACAGTCGCAACAACCACCTCTGCAACCATCATCACCTACATCTACACCACCACCCACGGACACCACCATCACCGCTGACGACCTCCCCCGGCCGAGCAACCACCCCACACCCGCTGCACCCCCTCGAGCCACTGCCACGACCACCCCCGACTCCCCACGTTCCTCCGGCGAGCCATTGCCAACCGCTGCACCGCCTCCCTCTCTTTATCATCACCAGAACCACCTCGACCGAGCTTCACCTTGACATATACCCCCGACCTCCGTCCTTCTCCTCTGCCTCCTAGAGCACAACTCGACCACCACCTTCCTGCAACCACCGCTCACCACCACCTCTTTCTTCCTCCCGAGCTCGACCCTACCGGAGCAACTCGCCTGAACACCACCATCACCATCACCACCACCATCTTCCCTCTTCTTCTTCCTTCCTGCTCCCTGTCCTCCTCCTCCTCCTTGGCCGGACCTCCCCTGGCCGGAGCAACAACTTCACCATCATCCATTATCATCATTATCACCATCATCTATTATCATCATTATCACCATCATCCATTATCATCATCACCACCATTGCCATTATCATCATCATTACCCTTAACATCATCATCATCTAATCACCACCATCCACTACATCATCACCATCATCCCCATCATCCCAGTCACCATCTATATCATCACCATCATCCCTACCATATCATCATCGATATCATAACTTAATCCCATAATCATCATCACAATCAGCATCCCCTCATCATTATTTCCTATTCATTATTACATTAATCAACATCATCACCCTCGTCGTCATCGTCGTCAACCTCATCGTCGTCATCATCGTCCCTGTGCGCGTATCCCGAGTTTTGAACCTGTCCCTCTTCTCCTTTTTATGTATTCTTGTGCATATGCTATTAGGACACGAGTATTGCCTTATGACAGGTTTAATTGGATGACTTCAGATCCCGTGTCAGTGAACCCAACTCACATTCGTATACATACGCGTGTGTGTGTAATTATAAATTTGGTGTATATGTTTAGTATGTATATTTAGTATATGTATTCAATTAATATGTATATAACTATTGGTTGTTATATATATACATATATAAATATATGGTATGTACATATATTGTAAGTAATTAAATACTATGCTAGTAATAGTTATGACTATATATGTAATTATATTGTACGACCCTAGGACACCGTGGATTTTGTTCGCATATTTACCTTGACTTGGTGACTTGAATATTAGGGAATTGTCTGCCTTGTGTACACCGATGTACTGGCTAGACAAGTGTTAGTTGACTATTTGATTATGCATAATATTTGAAGACGTGGCACTCGCGTAATTAAATATACAATTTACCTTGTTAGTTGATCAGTGCCACCCCTAGCGTACCCTCGGAGTCCAGTGTATTAAGGTTGTGTATGTGCTAGTGTAATGACTGATATTGTATTGTATTATATTATATGTATATAGGATATCGGATTGTTCTGCGCGACTTCTGGAGCAGGTTATTGGTACTACGCAGCTTCCTTGCCAGGCAAGTATACCTTGCTTTTGTACTGTTATTCATATTCCATATGTTGCATGCATCTTATTTCTTTCATTTAGTTCATATATTTTAAACTGCTATATAAACTGCACGTCCAAGGAAACTTGGGTGCAAACGACGGTATCGTCGTGATCTATTTTTATTATGTATATGCATTTACCTTGTTTATGAGTCTGCCCCCATTATCATGAAGAATCATTAGGTTTTATTGGCCGTGACACAGCTGTTACACGAGTGTGAGTCTTATATAGATCACACTCGCGTGCAGGATTTGGCCTCCTGTCCGTATGGGCCGTACGTTTGGGATAATTGTTGTTAGAAACTTTGCATGCTAGTAGACCTGGCAGTTATTAGAGGTATTATCGTGTCATGGATATGACATACTTAGAGCATGGGATGGAAAAAACAACAAGTACGACATTTGGGCTCCTTTATACTTTTCTTTTATGTAACCCGCATGCTCCGTCGGAGATGCGTGGTCTTGATGACCCCTATATTACCTGGCGGCCTCTGAGGTTCAAAATACGTCATGCTTTTTAGGACCCTGAATCTCCAAGAGAATTATGTCAATCCCATTTTGGCCAGATAGCCCACTTGTAAGAAAGTTGTTCTTAACGTGCTTCACATAGACGGTTAGGCGACCCATTGGATATTTATTTTAGTACTTTATTGGCATACTTTTATATATCTTGTTATGTCCCTCTGAGGACCTGGTCCCTTTTCAGGTGTAAATGTTCATGAGTATTCGCAGGAGCACAGATCCGGACTTGTTGCTTATATTTCGAGGAGGTCTTCTCTTCGAGCCTCATGATTGTTAGTTGATGTACTTATATTGTGTTTGCTTTTATATTCTAGTTTGGTAGTAGATTTTTTTCATTCGTCTATCATCTTTAGATACTTGATATTGAGATCTAGTTATATAGATATTATTTATTAGTTTATTTATATTTAATTTCTGTAGATGAGATTTAGACTATATCCTGTGACTTGTGATAGTTTTTACCACTGGTGAATTATGGTTCATTATACAGCGTACGCATGTTTTATGGTTTTCATAAATTGGAATTGCCATATCCATGCGGCTGGCATGCTTACGTGTCCTAGTCCTACGTATTTTGGGACTGAGGCGTGACATCTGCCTCTCGAGGTCGGCTTCGACCACTTCTGCCAAGGGCGTTCCCACTCCGGACCTTTCTGGGATCACATGTTAGGCTACTGGAAGGAAATCCTACAACAACAAGCAAGAAAGAGGAAGTGCAATGTTATGTTCATACAGTACGAGGAGCTGATGAAAGATCCCACGCCAGAGCTGAGGAGGCGTGTGGAGTTAATCGGATATCCCTTTACGCAGAAGGAGCAGGCGAATAGGGTGGTGGAGGACATCATAGAGACGTGCGGGTTTGAGAAGTTGAGCAACTTGGAGGTGAACAAGGTCGAAAAACAAACCTTGTTTCGTTCAACGGTCGACAACAACAGTTTTTTCAGGCAACGTGTGGTTGGAGACTGGATGAACCAGCTCACACCTGATATGGGTCAACGTATCAACAAGATTATTGAGAGAAAATTTGGAGGTTCAGGTCTAGCGCCTTGACGTAGGGGATCGACCAACGGACCAGTCCAGATTGCTGTTCGTTCCCGTTTCTGCTGTATTATATTTTTTGACATGTTATTGACCTAGTTAAATCATGTAATGTAATATCAATTATATTCAAATGTTTAGTTTAATATAAAATGTAATCGAATAATACTTGTTATTTGTTTCATTGCAAAAAATATACAATTGATATCTCTATTTTATTTTTTCTTTTTTGGCCATCCTTAACATTTTTAGGTCACGGTTGTGAAGTGTCATACAATAAGGATGTTCCATCCTATCACAAATCTCTCACATGATATAAATAAGAGGATAGGAAAAGAGAGTTTTGGAGACAAGTTATGTGAAAGAGGAAATTATGGCTCTCAGTAAGAGAGAACCTACCTATTTATCCTAATGAGTGTGTCGACTTATCGACAAATATCTATATTGGATTCGGCCTATGTAGTCAACCAACTAGGGCTGAATTAGACTTGGTCTGGATCCACTACAAAAATATAGGAATTTAGCGATAAACGAATTTTTCGTCAAGATGTCGCTAAAATGTATTAGCGACGTATTGGCGACGGATATAAGGCCGATTATGGGAGTCAGTAGTTGGCCTGCCGCTATCAAGATTCCTTCGTAATCCAACCTTCGATGACTCTTCGACTATATGGTGACGCACAAAGTAGCGATGACCAATTGTCAAACTAGCGACTGACAAGTTTGGCGTCGGCTTAGCGATGCACTAAAGGCCAACTCTCCACTGGATGAAACGATTGGTTGGGGACTGATAAGCTCACAACCGGCGTCTAGTTGGCGATGCATCGACAATATCTTTTAGTTTCTGATACTAAAACTAGTTTTTGATATTCACTTGGGTGGCGATTGAGTGACTTATAGATGTGTCGCCTATGAGTCGCATGTGCGTCACTCACCTACAAATTCTCAGTTAGCGATGACTTATTGTCAAACTAGCGACTGACTAGTTTGGCGTCGACTTAGCAACGCACTAAAGGCCAACTCTCCACTGGATGAAACGATTGGTTGGCGACCGATAAGATCACAACCGTCATCTAGTTGGTGATGCACTGATAATATCTTTTAGTTTCTGATACAGAAACTAGTTTTTGATACTCACTTGGGCGACGATTGAGTGACTTATAGATGTGTCACCTATGAGTCGCATGTGCGTCGCTCACCTATAAATTCTCAGTTAGCAACGACTTTGTACGTCGCCTTGGTGCTGTGTAAGCATTGCTAGCCGTCGCAAAGCCACCGCTTAGTCATCGCTAAGATGGAAAAAATTAAAAAAATTGAATCACAACACTTACAGCATATACGCACTATATAACTTGTTCAATTATAACAATCACAGTACATAGCCATCTAGTGCAACCCATATATAATTTTTGTCAAATTAGATTTTTAGCGGCTCAAAATACACGCTGAAACTATACAATACACAATATAATACAAATAAAACTCACAGGCAAACACAAACAAATAAATCATGATAAAAATAAATCATAATACTAGTAAATACATACATAACATCAACATGTCAACATATACAATCAATAACACATAACAGTAGTGAATATAATTTAGTAGCACATACATCTCATATCAATATACAAATCTGCAAAAACAAAATAATTGGTCTAGTGGTAGTCTATGGTCCAGTCGGCGAGTCAAGACGTCCGGAGGAATTGAGCTCACTATATCAGGTGGTAGTCAATGCTTCTCGCGGAACTAAACTTAAGAGACACGCCAATACATAAAGATATATGATAGGGGAACAAAGAGAAGCAAATGCATCAATGGAAGAAGTAGAGGGACCGACATCATTGGGAGAAGTAGAAAGACCGACATCTGTCGTGGAGGCAATAGTGTATAGAGCAGCACCGCTAGCAGGTGCAATTATCGGGACCCTAATAGTGGCTTGTATGGTGCTAATAGACTCTTGTATCACCATTATATTGGCTTGAAAGATGGTCATCGTCGTACCAATATGTGATATCTACGCGGAAAAATCCTAGAGGCACCTAGAGGTGGAGCAGAAGAAGAAGAAGAAGAAGAAGCCGACGGTAGAGGTCTTGAGACAACCGATATCTGCATCGCAAAGTAGTCGGTGCGGTAGATGCATCTGTACATCCCTCTCCCACCGGCGGCCTTTATGAAAAGTTCGTAGGTTTGAATGGGCATAGGAGCGACCTTGGTTGTAGGCGAAGACTCGATAACACTCTCGACCACCCAACATGAGTGGCCGGAGTAGATGTCTCGGTCTGTAGAGAGTACAACGACACGTACTTAATATCCTAATATATTAAAACTAATCTAGGTTGTTTCAATTATTCTAACTTACTATATAAATTCCAAATACTTCATGTTATTCTAAGTTATAATATAAATTCTAATACTTAAAGCAGTCTTGCTCGCCTTCTCGTCCATGTAGGTCTCATCCTTCCTCCTCTTGTGAATGTACTAAAAACATCAGCGAAGTCGACACTAGAGGGATCTACCTTTCTCATTTGCAAGCTTCTCCGTCTGCGTACGAAACATTAAAAAAACATATTAGTTTGATAATTAATATTATTAAAATATATAATAAAACTAATTAAATACTTCTATTTATCTTACCAGATGTCGATGGTGTATATCAGTGGGGATCAATCCACCCATATGAAGATCTGTACAAGATCGTACCTCATTGCTTGCTCGAACCTATTTTTGCTCCAGAGTCTCAAGTTGACTCTGCATTATCTCCCAAAAATTATCACGGATCCAGGTTTTTTGCCCTTTCCAGTAGCCACCACCCTCTTTAAATCATCCTTTGCATCCCTTATTTCTTGTTATAGGCACCCCGATAGGTCTTCCTGATTGCCGCATCATGATGCTCTAGTCACCAGTAGATTTTTTGACATACAAATTCGAATGATATTTCATATGAACAGATAAACAAACAATATAATAAATAAAATTTTAAATGTACATTCATCTGATCAAGCCCTATATATATATATATATATATATATATATATATATATATATATATATATATATATATATATATATATATATATATTCTCCACAGGCATCTGGAAAAGGTAGTATAGGGTCAATGAAAGTTCTTCCTAATAATTTTTCTAAGTGTTGGGGTAGCAGTAGCAGAAAAACCTACAAAATTATGAATAATAATCAATTATCTAATTGAATAAAGAAATAAAACTTATAAAATAATATTAAAATTTAAACCATAATTACTTACAATTCGGTGGTAAGGGACAAAAGCTCATGTCTAAATTTTAATATTATCATTTTTTCTCTAGCACGAAGATCTACTTGTCTCATTACTATAAGGCATTGGTAACAATAAAATTGTCGTCATCACCTTGTTAAATATGTATCCATTTTAGTAAAATTGCATAGGTAAAAGTGCACACTAAAAAAGAGTGCTGGAACCATGTATCATCTGTGCCAAGTGTAGGCGGAGGGACATAAATAAAGAAGTATATGTATTTAACTCTCAGGATCGTGCTAATAAATACATGATATGAGTAGCTCAAAACACTACCCAAAAATCATTCTAGCATACATTTGTGGCTATCGTCTAAGTTATGTTCTTAAGTGTAGCATATGTTCTTAACAAATATAGTATCTACAGGATATAACAGAAAAAAGATGAACCCACATAATTTAAATGCTAAGACATCATCTCACACTATAAAATATAGTGATGGGTTGTGGTATCATCATTACTAAGGGGTAGGGGTTTAGGAGGGTGGGGGTCAGGGGACATACAATGGTATTTACGGCTGCATGGTCTTTGTCTTGCCAGTCAAATGGCTACAGGGATTATGCCTCGCAATTATTGTTATGGATTGTATGTACATATAATACATCGATACTAACTTTTTCCTGATCCCTGGCATACATATTTCAATCCTGACACACACAGACACTTTTTATGGGAGAGAATTATACTTGCATGTTATGGGCTATTTTAATTCTAAAAAGATATTGAGACCGTGGGTTATGAAGGTATATTATTTCTCATACTCCCATGACACACCTACACTGATACTCTTCACAGATACCCCTCATACACACTCCAAGAAAATAAGTTGTTACGTCCCAGTATCAGAATATGGAGACGGACACGACCAGCTACCTTGTACAAAGTATCATACTTCGTACGACGATTGCGGCTGTAACTAGACAAGGAGGTGCATGCTACAATCAGGTCATTTAGGGTGAAACGAACATCTATGTCTCAATCAATCAAACAAGAAACAATAATCATAGAGCATATATGATAAAGAAATAAGGCGTCCCAAACGCTTTCTCAAGATATTTTGGAGACTAGTTATACAAAATAAGAAGCTGATGGAATAACAAAAGTACATGACAGTATTACAGCTGCAGTCTAATTTTTATATAGTCATAAAATAGAAACTAAATATCCAGACATGCCGGCTAACAAGTGTCGGTGGATAAATGTCCAAAAGAGTAAAATGCACAATGACGAACGGTGAATAAGGAAACCCATTCATTATCCTCGACGGCCATGTTTCTGGTACGTGCCATGAGTCAAAAAACAGTGCGTTGGATCCTCGGGTGTTGGCTCAAAACCTAGCCATGGAAAACTAGTGGGGTTAGACCCCAAATAGCAAGTACCACAAAGGAAGCACAAAATAGAAAAACAAAACCCAAAACAATATATATATATATATATATATATATATATATATATATATATATATTCTGTGTCGTAATTTAGGTTCATGGCATATCCTAGCACAAAGGCCCAACCCTACAACCAAACAAGGACAATGGTTGAATCTATCACACTATGATAGTCCATTTTTTTAGGCTACTAACATAATAATACAATCACAACCAAGTCCAATTAATAAAATTGGCCAATCACTTGTACGACTTGCTATTCGTGGAGTCTGAGGTTATCTCAGAATAATGCATAATAAATATTCTCAGATCACGTCATTGCCGAACATGAGCTAACCGAGCCAATAGATGATTATACAGGCACTTCACGAATTGCACTAGTTTTTTGTAGGGCCATTTTGCTAGATCACGGTATTAGCGGTTCCAATATTTCTATAGTGAAACAGTGGCTCGACATTATTTATAATGGGATAGATACTGCACTCCACTAAGACGGATGATATACTGTATCCGTAGTGGCTAGCCCGCAACGCATTTAGAATGAATCTCTGAGGGAAGGTTCGTTGGCATGATCTCGGGATACCATTTTCTCCCAATGTCACTACCACTTTTAGTTGCTTAATCAACCCTATATTGTTTTGAAATCTCAAGGCGTGGCCACATGAGAATTTCTTTTAAGATGTCGTACAAAGTACGTGTTGGTTTTCTCTTTGCTTGCAAAAGTTCAAATTCTTCTTCCTTTCTTTAGTCCCACATCGGATGGGCCAAAGCTCTCTTGTGTACATATATTAGTTTCTCTCATTTGCTCTATTAAGTTGTTGTGTGGGGAACCCCTTGGGCCACACGCGCGAGCCGCCGCCGCCGCCCGGCCCGGCTCGGTTCAGTTCGGTTCGGTTCGACGCGCGTAACGGGTGCGGGTACGCACCCACATCTGCGGGCGCCGAATGCCGATCCGATTTTCTTTTCGGGTTCGGGCTGGGACCCTAAAATTCTTTTTGCTCCTCTTCTTCTTCTTTTATTTTTTCTGAACGTTGGAATTAATTTCTGAACATTACTTTGTTTCTGAACCGTTATTGTGTCCAGATTCACTCTTTTATTTTGTGTAACGGCTGAATTAATAGGAGAATTAATTCAGACCGTTACATATGAGTATTATATATATCAGACTGATTTCTTTGTAAAATCAATCAAAAAAATTCTTACTCCAAACCTCTGTCAACATTCTGTTCAATATTCATCGTCTCCAAGCTCTGGGCAGAGCTAAGTCCTGGTCGTTCTCTCCAAGTCGTGTGCGGCAACGAGATACCGGTAGTGCGGGGGTTTTACCACTAGGAGCTTCGGGAACGTCTGCACACAGATCCCGAATCAACTCTTAGGGCAGTGCTTCGTGCACGACTTCCCCAGAGGCCGGTAACATCAATTTAAATTTATTTTTGTATTCTGAAATTTATTAAAAAGAAAACGACAATATTTTTAACAATCTAAGAGTTGATTCTTCTTAGAATTGATTTACTGTTACTTTAAATTTATAATTGTTTCAATAGTTACTATGGAAATTTACTATTGCTTCAATTATTTAAATTGTTACTGTTGTTTTGTTCTACAAAGAAAGAGAATTACTGTTGTTTTCTTAGGCAAAGAATTACTGTTGGGGACTACGTTAATACCATTTGATTAGAATTGATTTCTTAAAATTGTTACTGTTGTCTTCTCTCTCAAATAGTTACTGTTGTCTTCTCTCTTAAAAACATAATAAATTCTCACTATTTGCTTGCAATTGATTTCTTAAATTTGATTTCTCACTATTTGTTCAAATAATTACTGTTGTTTTCTTACAATTAATTTACTAATAGTTACTGTGTAAGATAATTGACAGTTAATACAATTTGATTCTCACTATTAGCTTCTAATTGATAGTTAATACAATTTGCTTCTCACTATTTGTTATAATTGATTTATTCTAAAGAATTGATAGTTATTGTGTAAGAATTTTTTTTTTTATCTATTTGTCAATTGTAATTTTTGATCACAAAAATTTCTTTCAGTTGTAACATACAATTTGCTTCATTTTAATCACTTAGTATTTTTGAAAGCAATCTAGGACCAAAAGAAAATAGTTTAGTCAAAAGGAAATTGCAAATAAAATCTTCAAATCTAAAGTTTCAAAGTAGAGAGAAACTCGGGCACAAGCCGAAAGGGTCCTTCTGTCAACCAGGTGTAAATAGCCCTAAGCGACACGGTATTTAAGAGTCTTCGGACCATGCTAGCTGGGAACCGGCCCCTACAGCTAACCTGAGTTGATCAACACTTGAAAAACTAAAGATTTTAAGATTGATTAGCAAAGACCACCTAAACTATTATCTTAGACATTGTTATTAAATAAATTTATATTTTTCAGACTGCAATCAGGACTGGTAAGGAGGAATCCTCTACTGCAAAACCTGCTAAGTTTGATGGCTCATACTTTAAGAGATGGCAGAGCCAAATAAAATTTTGGCTCACGACCTTAGGACTTATTTCTGTCATTGATGGGTCTACACCCATCACAAATAATTCTGATGAAACTGAGTCTGACATAGGAGTGTCCACCTCTTTGAAACCAAAAACCCCAAAAGAAATAGACTTCCATTGTTTTCATAGAATTCTAAGCGCATTATCTGAATCCTTGTATGATATATTTTTTGAATACAAGAGCGCTAAAGAACTCTGGAAAGCCTTGGAAGATGAATACGGCTGTGATGATGCCAGAATAGAAAGGTTTAATTCTTCAACCTTTAATAGGTATTTCATGGTAGATGACAAACCAATGAATGACCAGCTCCATGAATTCCAAGAATACCTTAGACACATTCAAGACAAAAGGGACATCTTTCTTAAATGAACATAAAATAGCATGCCTAATAGACAAGCTACCTCCTTCTTGGTCTGATATGGCTAAGGATCTTATCCATACACAAGGAGATCTTACCTACAATCAAGTCCTAAAGAAAATTAGAACCGAAGAACAAATTAGATTGAGGTCTAAGCCTAAGACTGAATCTAAAGCTAAGGTAAACCTTGTAGAAGGCCAAGGAAAACCCAAGTCTAATTTTTCTTATAAACCCAAAAAGAATTTCTTCAAGAAGAAGAAAAACTTTCAGCCTAACCACCAAAACCATTATCACCAAAACCAAAAACCTAAAAACTTCAGTCAGACTCAGGATCAAAAGAGATTTTGTTTTATGTGTGGTAAAACAAACCATATGGCCACCAACTGCTACCATAGGAAGAAGGAAGCTGTCCAGACCTCCTACAAAGGAAAGGGCTCAGTTAGACCAGAAGCGAACATGCTTCACAAAGGTTCTTCGAGTTCCTTCAGGTCTGTAAGCTTTCAACCCCTTATTAACCTCTCTTACCATTCTGATGATTGGTGGTTGGATTCTGGAGCTAATGTTCACGTTTCGTTTGATTGCTCCTGTTTTTCAAACTATCAGGAATCAAGTGGAGGAGGTGTGACCCTAGGAGATGGCTCAACGGCACAAATTATTGGAAGAGGAAAAGTTAACCTGAAGATGACATCAAAAAAAATCTTAACTCTTCATGATGTTCTTCATGTGCAGTCTGTCAGGAGAAACCTAGTTAGTGGATCCCTTCTTGTAGCCTCAGGATACAAAATTATAATGGAGGCAAATAAAGTAGTTTTTTCTAAGCATGACTCTTTTATAGAAAAAGGCTTTGTAAAAGACGCTCTTTTCATTTTAAGTACAATGAATAAAATTTTTGATTGTTCTCTCATTGTCTCTAATATAGAATCTTCAAATGTTTGGCATGGCAGACTAGGTCATGTGAACCTAGGTTCTATTAAAAGAATGACGACCTTAGATCTTATTACCAAGACTCCAATAGATGACAAACACAAATGTGAGATTTGTGTTCAAGCCAAACACACTAGATTACCTTTCAAATTTGTAGAAAGAAATTCTGACATTCTAAAACTTATTCATAGTGATGTATGTGACTCAAATAGGATTTTGACTAGAGGCGGTAGAAAATACTTTGTTACATTTATAGATGATTATTCAAAGTATTGTTATATCTACCTTCTCAAAACCAAAGATGAAGTTCTAGATAGATTTAAGGTCTACAAATCTGAAGCTGAGAATCAATTAGAAAGGAAGATTAAGATCCTTAGATCTGATCGTGGTGGAGAATATACCTCAAATGAAATGATTAACTTATGTGAAGAACATGGAATAATTCATGAGGTAACTGCTCCATATTCACCACAGTCTAACGGAGTTGCTGAACGCAAGAACCGCACTCTGTTAGATATGGTGAATGCCATGCTTCTCAGCTCTGGTGATCCTGATAACTTGTGGGGAGAAGCTCTTCTAACTGCCTGTTATATTCTGAATAGGATTTCTAGTAAGACAAAAGATAAGACTCCCTATGAGCTGTGGAAAGGTAGAGCACCTACGATTAATTACCTTAGAGTTTGGGGATGCCTTGCTAAAGTCGGAATTCCCGAACCTAAAAAGAGGAAGATTGGTCCCAAGACTGTAGACACTGTTTTCATAGGATATGCCTTAGACAGCTATGCCAATAGATTTCTAGTGACTCACTCAGAAGTAAATGAAATCTCTAACAATACCATTATTGAAGCAAGAGATGTAGTTTACTTTAAAAACATATTTCTTTTTAAGGATAGAAGTTCAATCTCTTCCTCCATGCCCTCTACTAGTTCTCATGTCCAAATACCTAGCTCACAATCTGAACAAGACTTAGAACCAAGACGGAGTAAAAGGAATAGGATTGAGAAAAATTTAGGAGAAGGATTCTTCACCTTTTTGATAGAGGGTGATCCCTCAACTTATGAAGAAGCAATGTCGTCTCCTGATGCTCCTTTCTGGAAAGAAGCCATTAACAGTGAATACAACTCCATCATGGAGAATAACACTTGGTTTCTAACAGATCTACCTTTAGGGAATAAACCAATAGGTTGTAAGTGGATTTTCAAGAAGAAACTCAGAGCCGATGGTACTATAGAGAAATACAAAGCTAGACTAGTTGCTAAGGGTTTTACCCAGAAAAAAGGGTTAGATTATTTTGATACCTACTCTCCTGTAGCTAGGATCACATCCATTAGAACTCTCTTGGCCTTAGCATCCATTCATGATATGCTAATCCATCAAATGGATGTAAAGACAGCATTCTTGAATGGAGATCTAGAGGAAGAACTCTATATGGACCAACCTGAAGGTTTCATTGCTAAAGGTCAAGAAAAGAAAGTCTGCAGACTAGTAAAATCCCTCTATGGCTTGAAACAAGCTCCCAAACAATGGCACAATAAATTTGACAAAGTAATTTATGAATATGGTTTCTTGTCAAATGAGTATGACAAATGTATATACTCTAAAGGTACATGCAAAAGTTGTGTCATTTTATGCTTGTATGTAGATGATATCCTTATCCTAGGTTCATCACTGGAATTGATAAATATTACAAAGAATTATTTATCTAGCCAGTTTGATATGAAAGACCTAGGAGAAGCCAACTTAATTTTAGGAATGCAAGTGACCAAAGACAAAGAGGGTTATACTCTATCGTTAGCACATTCAATTAAAAAAATGCTAAAAAGATTTGAGTTATTTGATAAGAAACCTGTCCTTACTCCTTATGACAGCAGTATTGTACTGAAAAAGAATGAAGGATCACCTTTGTAACAACATAAATATTCACAGATGATAGGCTCCCTTATGTATATAACAAACAGGACAAGACCTGATATTGCATTTGCTATTGGGAGAGTAAGTAGATATACCAGTAACCCAAATCAGTCACATTGGACTGCCTTGGATAGGGTATTTAGATATCTCAAGGGCACCCTAGATTACAAACTTTATTTTACTAGGCACCCTGATATCATAGAAGGTTATTCAGATGCAAACTGGGTAACCGACTCACATGATATAAAATCTACTACTGGATATGTATTTACTCTAGGAGGAGCTGCAATCTCCTGGGGCTCTTGCAAGCAAACTATCATAGCTAGGAGTACAATGGACTCTGAAATGATAGCTTTAGATACAACTTGCACAGAAGCTGAATGGCTTAAAAATCTTATTATGCATATACCTGTTTCTTTTAGTCTTGTTCCTACAATTTTTATAAATTATGATAATAAATCTGTTATTGAACTACTAAAGCATGATTCTGTGAATGCTAAGATGAACAGGCACCTGCAGCTGCGTTTCAAGTCAATAAAAAGCCTACTAGGCAAATATGTGGTTCTTGACTATATAAAGTCAGAAAAGAACCTTGCAGATCACTTGACGAAGGGTCTGTCTAGGACTTTGATCCTAGAATCATCGAGGGGGGTGGGGTTAATCCCATAAGTTAGTCACCAGCAGTGGCAACCCAACCGAGTCTGACTGGAGATCCCAAGAAGCCGGTTCAATGGGTAGAAACAAGCTGAACTTAAGTGACTTTATGGAACACTGACTCGAGATTAAAGTCTCATTAAAATAAAGCCCAAGCGGCTGTACATGTGTACAATGACTCCCCATCCCTATGGTGATAGTGTTCCTGTGTGATATGGTTAGGATGAGGTTAAACTCTTAATAGGTCCAAGCTGTAATGCTGGGTTGATTCATATCACCAACCATTAAGGACTTACCTATATGAGAGGTCGTGAAGGCCGCGACTATGGGACAGGGCGATCCCAGACAACTCTCATGAATGTGGATAGTGCGTATGGCCATTTAAAAGCGTCACCTGATAGACCAAGAACCTCTAGCGTACTATGTGTGCTATTTTTCTAAATATGGTTCAAGAAGTCTGATTCAAGGCATAGTCCCTCAAGCACTTCTTCATATTAAGGCAATAGTCACTACGTGAGATTCAAGGCTGTAGTCCATCTCATTTATGCATAGTATTTTACTGCCTAGATGCTCTCTCTCTCTCTCTATTTACTTCACTCTTATCTCTGTTTCGGAACTTGACCTTTTGGGGGGGGATTGTTGGTTTTCTCTTTGCTTGCAAAAGTTCAAATTCCTCTTCCTTTCTTTAGTCCCACATCGGATGGGGCAAAGCTCTCTTGTGTACATATATTAGTTTCTCTCCTTTGCTCTATTAAGTTGTTGTGTGGGGAACCCCTTGGGCCACACGCGCGCGCCGCCGCCGCCGCCCGGCCCGGCTCGGCTCGGCTCGGTTCAGTTCGACGCGCGTAACGGGTGCGGGTACGCGCCCACATCTGCGGGCGCCGAATGCCGATCAGATTTCCTCTTCGGGTTCGGGCTGGGACCCTAAAATTATTTTTGCTCCTCTTCTTCTTCTTTTATTTTTTCTGAACGTTGGAATTAATTTCTGAACATTACTTTGTTTCTGAACCGTTATTGTGTCCAGATTCACTCTTTTATTTTGTGTAACGGCTGAATTAATAGGAGAATTAATTCAGACCGTTACATATGAGTATTATATATATCGGACTGATTTCTTTGTAAAATCAATCAAAAAAATTCTTACTCCAAACCTCTGTCAACATTTTGTTCAATATTCATCGTCTCCAAGCTCTGGGCAGAGCTAAGTCCTGGTCGTTCTCTCCAAGTCGTGTGCGGCAACGAGATACCGGTAGTGCGGGGGTTTTACCACTAGGAGCTTCGGGAACGTCTGCACACAGATCCCGAATCAACTCTTAGGGCAGTACTTCGTGCATGACTTCCCCAGAGGCCGGTAACATCAATTTAAATTTATTTTTGTATTCTGAAATTTATTAAAAAGAAAATGACAATATTTTTAACAGTACGGGCACGCTAGATACAAATCCAAAAAAGTTCAGTATGGATTCACTTGAGCATGTATACAACATTCAATAAATTAATATCCTAGCCATACTTTGGTACTTGACTCGCATATCATGCCCGTGATGGAGGAAAATTATATATATATAGTATCACGCGTTCAGGAATTTGGAGGCATTTTTGATGCACAACCCAAATATAAATCACTTAACACGTAACACGGTATGTTGTACCTCAGTGCACTTAGATTATGAACACTATCAAGCAATAATTGTATCAGCACATATACAGTATTCGAGTCCAATTACCAATTATTTATTGGGCCAAATGAATCTTGAGTAAAGCGTTCGACAACAACAGTTTTTTCAGGCAAGGTGTGGTTGGAGACTGGATGAACCAGCTCACTCCAGATATGGTCCAATGTATCAACAAGTTTATTGAGATAAAATTTGAAGGTTCAGGTCTGATGCTCTGACGCAGGGGATCGGCCAACTGACCAGTCTAGATTGTCTGTTCCCTTTTTATTGCATGCTTTTTCTATTTTTTGAAAGTCCAAATTTCGGTGTGATAATTTGTTTGCTTTAATTTAATTGTGATCTTAATGAAATAAAGTTTGTAATATTGGTTTGAGTTTATAATGTAATAGAATAACAAATGTTTAGTTGGACTATGTTATTAAATCATATAATGTAATATCAGTTATATCCGAATGTTTGGTTTACTATAAAATTTAATCGAATAGTACTTGTTATTTGTATCATTGTCACAAATACAGTACTGATATTTATATTTTCTGTTTTGGTCATCCTGGTCACGGTGTCATCATTAACATTTATAGGTCAAAGTCGTGGAACGTCCCACAATAAGAATGTTTATCTTATAACAAATCTCCCACAAGATACAAAGAAGAGGTGAACAAGAAAGAGTTTTTGAGACAAATTATGTGAAAGCGAAAATTATGGCTCTCCTTGTGAGAGCACCTACTTATTTATAGGCATATGAAAATCCTAATGAGTGTGCCGACTTATCAGCGGATCCATATTGGATTCGGTCTATATAGTCAACCAACAAGGGCTAAATCGGATCTAGTCTACCAGATCAGTCTATTTTGATCCAATAGCAACATTGAGTACTAGCAGGACAAGTACATATGGAGTCTAGTGCGACCAACTAATCCCACTAAAAGGACTGTTTGGTTCATCGAAGTGGAACCAAGTAAAAAAAATTTGAAGTGGAGAGTTTGCATACGCATTGCATATACGCGTTATGTGTATATATATTTTATGAGTTGCTTCGTTTGGATGGTCGTTGAAATGAGTTGAAGAGTGTAGCTTTTGTAGTTTCTATGTTTGGTTTATAATAAAGTGGTAGTTGAAAAGTGATATGTTTTTTCAATTTTAAAAATTGTGAGGTTACCCCCCCCCCCCCAATTATTATTATTATTATTATTATTATTATTATTATTATTATTATTATTATTATTTTATAATTGTTTACAAATAGACATAAAATATAAATTTAATTCCTTAATAGTTGGAATAAGATAAAGGGTTTTTTTAATTAAATAAAAAAATAAAATTAATATTTATTTGTAATTAACACACTATTATTAAGACAAATTTTGTTTAGAAGGAGTTAGGAATATAAAACACACAATTATTAACACACATTTGAATTTTTAACAACCATCATGTATTTTATTTTTTATTTTTTTAATGAAGTGAGAGGAAGATGATGAACAGTGGAGCCAGGATGTGAAGATGATGAACAGTGGAGCCAGGAACTCCAAAAGCCATCCCATCTAAATTTTGGGAATTTATAAGGGCACTACAAAGTTTACTCAGGGCTAGCCCAGGATTAGGATTAGCCCATTAATGAACAAAATTTACTCACACTAGTCCATTTTTTACTCATACTAGCCCAAACTCCCCTAATCTCCACCGGAGTTCTCCTCCCTCCTCCCTTTCTTGCCGGAGCCCTCCTCCTCCGCCTCCTCCCCCGTCCTCCACCGCCGCCTCCCTTCGCCGCCTTCCGTCGCCGTCGTCGTCGCCGCCTCTGCCTCCTCCCCCGCCTCCCGCCGCCTCCTTCCTCTCCCGTTCCTCCGTCTCGTATCCCCTTTCGGTGCTCGACTACCTCGGCACCCTTCCGCCGCGCCGCTCCTCCCTCCCCTCCTTCCTCCGTCGCTACCACCAGGTCCTCCACTCCGCCGCCGGAAGACATGAATAATAACACAATGACAAAGAAAAATAACATCACACAGAAAACCAAAAAAGAAAAAGAAAAAATAGAAGAAATGTCAAAATTTGACATATATGTTAATTTTTAGGACTGTCAAAATTTTGACAGTCCTACCAATTGGAACTACTGTCAAAATTTTGACAGTCCTAAAAATTCAACATATATTTTTAGGACTGTCAAACTTTTGATAGTCCTACCAATTGGAAGGACTGTCAAAATTTTGACAGTCCTAAAAATATATGTTGAATTTTTAGGACTGTCAAAATTTTGACAGTCCTTCCAATTGGTAGGACTGTCAAAATTTTGACAGTCCTAAAATTTATTTTCTGTTAATTTATTTTGTTAATTGGTGGTTGGGGGGGGGGGGGCAATTTATTTTGTTAATTTTATATTTTATTTAAGGAAATATATTTTAACGAAATAAAATTAAAATAAATTAACAGTAAATTTACTGTATCGAAATTCCAAAATTAACAAAAAATTAAAATAAATTAACTCAGTTGTCGATATGTATCAAAATTTCAAAATATCCCAAATTTCTATCCTTAAAATTTGTTAAAGTATTCTGTTATTTAAAATAGTAAATTTATTATTGGTACATTAAATATTTTGTAAAAAAAAAAAATTACCAAAAGTAAAATTTGGAGGTCGAAACATCTTTTTTTGCGATTCAAAAAATTTGGAAAGTCCGTCAAACGGTGAAATTGTTTATCCCGAAGTACTTTCCCATACGGTCATTTTGGCACAAACTGGACCTTGTTTCGATCTCCCAGTCAAAAGTTATGATACTTTAAAGTTTTATATTTTATATTTTTGCCTGTAATATGTACGTCTTACTTCGGATGGAAATTCTCTCTACACGAATTGTGTGACTCTCGTCCAAAACATACAAATCGAACTATTATGTGACGAAAAAGATTTGAAAACAAATAGTTATGGCCGTTCGAAGTCTGATCGACGGCAGACATAATATTCGTACGGTAGATTTTTTTTTTTGGTTCAATGATAACATATTTTATTTTTGATGTTAAACTAAATAAAAAAAAATCAAAATCCAAAACTAACTAAATAGAAAAAAACTAAAGAAAAAAATATCCTGACAATTAAAATGAGGACTGTCAAAATTTTGACAGTCCTTATTGTTTGTGGGACTGTCAAAATCCTGACAGTCCTAGTTTTATATAAAATTTTCAGTGAGTTAAAATTAGGACTGTCAAAATTTTGACAGTCCACATAGCTTGTGAGACTGTCAAAATTATGACAGTCCTAACAATTTGTAGGACTGTCAAAATTTTGATAGTCTTTCCAAGTGGTAGGACTGTCAAAATTTTGACAGTCCTGATTATAACAGTCCCGAGTGAATTTTGGTGACAAACTTGTAATTATCAATGATAAAAATTAGGGCTAGTTCCAAATAACTTTAAGAGTGACAAACTTATAATTTTGAAAAAAATTACATTGGACTAGTCCCAAGTAATAAGTGTAGTGCCCTTATAAATTTCCTAAATTTTTTTCCACCCAAACACCGAATCTTGACTTTCTCTGTTTTATTTGACTTCCGGATTAGTTTTGCTCAACCAAACAGTTCAAAAAATAGAAAAAAAATTGAAGTTATAAACAAATAGCTTATATAGTAGGCTGCTAAAAAAAGAGCTTCTCTCAACAAACTACTATATAACAGCTCAAATTTGAAATTACAGATATTTTTACATATTTAAATCCGAAGTTACTATAGCAAAGCAGAACGAGCATTATAATATAGAAAATTATAACGAATCAATGATGTGCTTCTCTCAACAAAAAACTAAAACCTAAATTTTTTGCTACATAATTTTAAATTTCGGTTTTTTCAGCTGCCTACTTTGTCATGAATGATAGTTATTAATAGAATTAATTGTAGTTAACCTCTCTCCCTCCCTCCCTCCCTCCCTCCCTCCCCTCCCATGTGTATTCATATTCATGTTCCGCTCCATGTCCCTCGGTACCCTATGTGTTTTCTGCAGCTTGAACAACTAACTATGTCAAATTTGTCAGCAGTAATCGTATTCATAAAAATAAGTTATCCATATTCTCTTCTGAGCTTTAACATGTGATATATATATATATATATATATATATATATATATGGTTTTGTGAATTGAGTTTGTGTATTCAAAACGGTGTGACTTTTCTATTGATCGGTCCAGCTGTGTAACTCCATCTGAATCTAAATAATATTTATAAACAATTTTTTCAGTTTAATTTTTTATATTTTTATATTTAGATTATTTAAAAAAAGTTAAAAGATAAAATAAATGTAATCCAACGATTATAAATTTTATAAGTACAAAAAATTAAAAACTAATGAGTTCTTCTAGAAATTTTGTATTTATAAGTATTCTTACATTACTTCTACTGTTACAGATAACAACATTTCATTAACAATCCGCTGGCAAGAAACGAGTTCATAAAATAAAGAAAGAAATACTAGTACAGAGAGAAATGGGTCCATAAATATAAAGAAAGCAACATTTCATTTGAAAATGTCCCTACAAATTAAATGATCGTACTCATCTTTCATTAACAATACGACTACTGAGAAACGAGTACACCGACAAAAACATTAATTTCATGGGCCACATGCATGTTCAAGAACTTATCAATTGAACGCTGCTATATGGTCCACAGTTCGTGACCACAGTCTATGACCGCATGTCAACATTCAACTGACAAAATTTTTGTTGGATACTGACACATAACCATAATTATGATGGGACCAGTTGGATACTGACACATAACCATAATTATGAATAGCAGTCACGGACCATGGACCATGTAGCAACGTTCAATTGATAAGCTCTAGAACATGCATGTGACCCATGAAATTAATGTTGTTGTCGGTGTACTCGTTTCTCACGAGTAAGATCGTTAATGAGAGATGAGTACGATCTGTTGGTGTTTTTCACTTTGCTTTGAAAGTTTTAGTTTCACATTAAAAAACCACCAATGTGTATATCTCAATATATAGCTTTGCTTAGTATTGATATATGCACATGTGAGGGTGGCCCATATAGGTTGACTTTCTAAGAGGGATTAAGTGTGAACCCTATTATGACAATCTTTATTTTGTCATCACCTTTGGAAAGTTTTCCTTAGGATCTATGTCCCAAAGGGGCTTAGCGACTCGGACTCGGACTCAGGCTCAAGGGCCATGCGGCCAGGTGCCCATGCGGGTAGGGGCCATGCGGTCAGGTTCCCATGCGGACATGTGCGCATGCGGCCAGGGGCCATACGGTCAGGTGCTATACGGTGAGGTGCCCATGCGGCCAGGGGCCATGCGGTCTGGGGCGCATACTGCGAGGTGCCCATGCGGCTAGGGGTGATTGCGGCCCGGAGCTATGCGACCAGCAAGTTATCTTGAGCGAGTCAAGTGTGGAGGAGACAGGGACTGATGTTAGCAGCTCGGTGCGACATTCTCTGCTCTGTGCAGTACAACGCACAGGCGGGGAAGGCGGCTCGTGGCTCTCCGTGCCACGTTGTTGCAGCACATGCAGCTTTCGGCGCCTGACGACGTTGTCTGCTCTGTGCAGTACATCGGCGCAGGCGGCTTATATGGCTTAATTTTTTCTCATGCCACTTGGAAGCTGAAATTATCTTTATATAGAGGCTCTCCTCTTTCATTTAGGGTGGTAGAAAAATTGAGAGAGAGAGAGAGAGAAATCGAGAGCACCAGCAGGACCTGCGGTAGTTTTTAGCATCATTCCAAAAGAATCTTCCGAGTGATCCGAAGGTGACAAAGAGCGTTTCAGAAGTTCTCGTGTGAACTTGCTGGATCCTGGGGTAAGATCGTTGTATAGCGCGAATCTTGCCTTGAGCTATGGTGGTTTTGATCACCCCAGCAAGAGTTTATTTTTTTTGTATTTTTGTTCTTGTTCCCGTTCTTCTCGGTGTAGCGTCTGCGAACGTAAAGAGAAGAACGATTTTCTAATTCTTGTTGTATTTGCATTTTCTTTGGGTTGTCAGTTTATAACATGTTCCTTTTTTAGTGCTTTTGTGGGGTTGTGTGTCACTGAAGAGGAACTCTTGTGTGAATCTCAGTGCACCAACTTCTCTTCTGGAGTTTGTAGAGACAAACTCTTGTGTGAGTCTCTACTTTATAGCTACCTCTTCTTCTTTGATCTGACTTCGGGACTAACAATCTTAAGCAAGATCCGAGTTAGAATGGACAACTACTCAAACCTTTTCATTACTAGCTTTCACATGCTTGAGAAGTTTGATGGCGAACACTACAACATTTGGAAGAGGAAGATCTCCTTGAATCTTCGTCTTGTCAAAGTTGCTTATGTGTTGGTTGATCCTGAACCTACCATTCCCGAAGATGGAGGAGAGCTTGTAGTTGGTGTGGCGCAGGACGCACATTCCAAGTGGAAGGAAGACAATGACCTCTGCAGGTTGTTGATTATCAATGCTATGGACGACTCGATGATATAGTCCTATAGTAAGAAGAAGAAGGCAAGAGATGTGTGAGAATCTCTTGAGAAGCACTATAAAACTGGCAAGATAATGTCTAAAATATATCTCGTTGAGAAGTTCTTCACTTTGCAATTTAAGGACGAGAAGGTGATGTTACCACAAGTTAAGAAACTTCTGAAGATGCTGCAGAAACTGGAGGAAGAGGGCATGAAGCAGGAAGACAAATTTATGGTGGGGGCTATCGTCAGCAAAATTCCTCCAAGCTAGATCAGGTTCAAGACTAACATGTACCATAAAAAGATGGAGATCCAGCTCGAAGATCTTCTTTACATGATTCACATTGAAGATAAAGCTAGGAGGCAACTGAAATTGGACTCCTTGTCCAAGCAGTTGGCTAAGGCCAACATGGTACATGCTAGTGACTCTAAAGGGAAGCAGAAATTTCTCTATAAGAAGGATTTCAACCAGCTGAAGGTAAAGTTGGCTCAGTTCAAGCCAAAGCTGAAGACTGATGTGACATGCTATAACTGTGGCAAGAAGGGTCACTATAAGAGAGACTGCAGGTCAAAGCCTAAACCGAAAGAGCAAGGTGAGCTTAACCTAGTTGCTATGATTGCGCAGGTTGAGTCACATGGCATGGATACTGACTGGTGGGTGGACACTGGTGCATCTTGCCACGTGTTCTCTAAGAAGGAGTTGTTCGTCAAGTATGAGCCTACCTTTGAGAAAGTCTCGATGGCGGATAAGTCTCAAGTTACAGAGTTGGGGATTGGGACGGTAATGCTGAAGCTGACTTCTGGAAAGTCACTTACACTGGAGAATGTGAAGCACGTTCCAATAATCACCAAGAATCTGGTTTCTGGGAGTTTATTGTGCAAGACGGGCCTGAGGATGGATATTAATGCCAGTCAGATGGTGATGTCCTACAAAGGAACATACTTTGGAAAAGCTTTTTGTACCGAAGGGATATTTAAACTGTAGCTTGTAACTCCTTTTGTTTGTATCAATGCAGTCTCTACTTCTGATTATTCTCTTGAGTTATGGCATAATAGACTAGGAAATGTGCATTATAAACGCATTAACATGATGTCTAGTCTAGACCTTATCTCCAAATGTGGGGGTAAGAAGGTGGAGAAATGTGAAGTCTGTGCGCAAACGAACATCGTTCGAAAACTGTTCAGAAGAGTGAACCAAAGCACAAATCTTCTGGAGTTGGTACACTCAGATATTTATGACTTCAAGCAATTATCCATAAAAGCCTGAATGAAGTATTTTATTTGTTTCATTAACGATTTCTCGAAGTACGCATTCATATATCTTCTTAAGTCGAAAGACGAAGCGTTCGAGATTACTCCTCATGAAAGCCTGAATGAAGTATTTTATCTGATATTACTCCTCATGAACTCTGGTTCAAGGTCAGACCCAACTTGAATGTCATTCGAGTGTGGGGTGTCTAGTAAATGTGAAGCTTCCAGACCTCAAGATTCAGAAGCTGGGAATGAGAACTGCGAAGACCATATTTTTGGGCTATGCTGATAAGAGTGATGCTCGGAGGTTTCTTGATATCGAATCTAATCATATCATAGAATCTCGCGACGTAAAATTCTTTGACGACAAGTTTGCTAGGCACAAGAATATTGTTCTCACGGATGTCCCGGATGTGGTGCCACGTTCCCCCTGTTCGGGGAGCGCGGCTAAGAAATACAAGACGGTATCGTTCGATCGGGATAGATTGAATCAATGACTCATCCTCGTTATGGATTTGTTTCTTCGGAATCGATTTCCATATTCAGTGGACCATACCCCCGGGATCGACTTAGCGGCAGAGTCAGGAGGGACCTCTCCACTGCATCTTTTGTTGCCTAGTTTTCTCTGTCGCTTGTTGCTTTCGTGCCTTGAGTTGGTTTTCGAATTTTGCTTGAGTTTTCTTGAATGGTTTCGATGGATTTTATTATTTTCGTTTCTTGAACTGCACTTCAATTCCGATAAAGGAAAGAGTGGAAGATGTATTGATCAGCTGTTCGTGGCAATGCAGGTGAACCAACAGTAGGCAACGCTCGAACGGACTCCTAAAGCACCTCTTTCCTTCTTCCTTCCATCAAACTAAGTGAGTGGATTATATTTGATTCAGTTGACCCTTCTTCCAGTCTTCACACCTAAAATCTTGTATTCTTACTTGCCCGATCAAACGATACCAAGTAATAACTAAAAGATGTCAAGATAATAAGGGAATAGACTTGGATTATTATGCTTGTCAATCAAACTTGTGAACGGTTACTCATTTACATGCTTGTTCGTTTGGAATTTTTATCATATGCATAAATACAAGTTAGAATGTATACTCTTCTTTAAATTGTGCTATGTATAGAACTCATCCTAAATGCAATAAACTGAACATGAAGACTATGCAAAAGTAGATCTTGCCCTGTTATTGTCCAGCGCCTGATATTGCCCTGATTTGCCTCAATGCTAACTTAGTATATTACGTTGATCACGGACAACTTGTACACAAGGTCTTAGTTCCTGCGGACGGTCGCTGGGGCACTGGCACCGATCCGGACGGAACTCCTGAATAGTCGCCTGTATCGGATGGAATGACCTGTGACGCCCATGTTCATTGCGTTACCTGTTATTTTATTTATGTACTATGCCCCGTCCTTCATGGCATAAGCTAGTGACCCCCTCGTATATTTAAACCTGTTGCAAGCTAACTTGTGTCTTCTTAGCAGGGAAGGCCATGGTAAGTATTGTGCAGGTGGTTCAGACGGGCAGGTAATATCACCGAACGGTGGTAAGTTATTTCATTCATTTCTATATCTATTGCTTGCTGTAAAATGAACTAAGGCAAGATAGAAAGACCATAAAAATTATGCATGCTTCATATAAACAACGTGTTGATTGGTATAGTTGGGTTAGCGTGCCTTCACCAGTACATTTCGATGTACTGACCCTCGTTGAAATAGGTTCCCCGCACTAAGGAGATCCAAGCGAGGAGCATAAGTCAATCCCCCAATCCAGTCCAGCTGTAGGCATGCCTTGATTTGTGCCATCTTTAGAAGTATTTTGAAGACAGGAGCTAGAACCCAAGCAAGAATGCAGCTCCATGGAAAGGCTATCATTCCACCAGGAGGTCTTACATTTTGAAGTTTAGTAGGGATGTAATATACAAGACTGCTATCTCATTTTGTGTCAACATTTTTGTAAGCCCGAGAGGCAACCTTATGACTCAGTTCAAGATTTTGTAATAGATGTTCATATTATCAATAAAATAGAACTTTTCCATGCTTCAAATATGTGTTTCAATTAATCTGCGTACTCTGAATATGTGCTTGCTATGCGAAAATAAAATACTTAGCCTTGTGCGGTGCGCAACCTAGGCCCGCAAGGCGGTCACGCCCGGGGGACGACTATCGATTCCACGGAATTGGGGCGTGACTTGTTGGTATCAGAGTACAGCTTCAAAGTTCCTTTGACCCTTCGTATGGGAAAATTTTCTTTAACCATAAATCCATGTGCAAACTCTTGGACTCGTTAGGCCAAAATGAGATGCGTTCATACAATAAGTCCATAATATATTATGATCCTGATGTAATTTACCTTCTTTTGAAGGAATGGCTCAAGCGCAATCCTCAGCGCAAGCACCGGGCTAGAAACAAGCCCAAGAGAGCAGTTCTGGCACTTCAGGAAGCTCTCAGAGCTAGCGAGCCATTTCTCGAGTCGATCTGCTTCAGCAAATGATGCGAATGTTGGAAGCAAGCCAGGAAAGGGATGAAGCTCGTTATGAACGGGCTGAGAAACGAGCAGATGAGAGACTCCTCAAGTTTCAAGATAATATAGAGGCACGATTCTTAGTCCAACAGAAGCAGGTAGATACCCTACAACAGATCATGTAGACTTTGGCCTCCAACCATTTTGCAGCAACAACGGCTACACCGGTGGAGCAGCCAGTGCTTGAAGTTGAGACGCCTTAAACACCAAGGACGAGGGAAATGACTGCCTTCGACTTTGGCGACTTTAAGAAAGTCTGCAATACAGCATTCAAGGGGACTGAGGATCCGATAGTGGCTCTAGATTGGTTGGCCGAACTTGAGGATCATTTCTTACTGCTGGAGGTACCAAAAGAAAAGCGCGTCACATGTGCTCAACTGCAGCTTCGCCTCAATACGTACGATTGGTGGGACGTGCATCGACGATCTCTTCCAGTTGAGAATGGAGGGGAGGCGATAGCATGGGCCACCTTCCGTGGCGCATTTGTGGAGGAGTTTATACCCCCACCTGTGAGTCGACAGAAGGAAAATGAGTTTGTGCAACTTCGGTAGGGCAACATGACAGTTAAACAGTATTATGCTAAGTTCAATAGGCTCGCCATATTTGCCAGCTCCTATCTACCCAATGCACCAAGTCATGCCAGAAGATTCGAAGGAGGTCTACGTCTTGCCATCCACGTGCACGTAGTCGTTCCACAATACCAGACAATGCGTGAAGTCCTAAACCATGCCCTTTCCCTCGAACAGCAGTATCCTCATGTTGCTGCCGGCGCTGTGCATACCTCCAATCACAAACGCTATAGCAATGATAGAGGAAATACCGCTGCAAAGCGTCCAAATAATGGCGGTTCGTAAAAAGGGGATCTGAGGCCAATTTGCCATTACTGCAACAAGCCAGGGCACACAACCAACAATTGCCGTCGCAAGCTGGGGACATGCCTTTGTTACGGTGATCCAAGCCATCAGGTCGATGTCTGCCCTCTTCCTGACCGCCGCCCTCAGCGTCCAAATCAGACTGCTGTAACCAGGCAAATCGAGTTGCACCTCAGCAAGGGCGTAATCAAGCTCAATGCCGGGTCTATACAATGACACGGGAAGAAGCTCTGGCTTCAGATACCGTCGTGCCAGGTACTTTGCTTTTCAATAACATACCTGCTCGTGTACTATTTGATTCTAGTGCAACGCATAGTTTTATTTCCATAAATTTTGCTGTGGAGAATAATATAGAAATGACTCTGTTGTATCTAGACTTAAGTGTTAGCACCCCCTCCGGCACGAAAATACATGTCCGTTCAGTATGCCAAGGAGGTTACATCTGTATTGGAGGAAGGAAGCTATCGCTTGATATTTTAGTTCTAGATGTTCGGGACTATGATATAATTTTGGGAATTGATTGGCTCGGCGCGTGCTCGGCAACTATTGAATGTGCATAAAAGCGAGTCGTCTTCCGCCTGCCTGGAGAAGCCAAATTCTGCTATACTAGTAGTCCAGCAACTAATGCGACCAGGGCGTGCATGGTGATTTCTGCAATATTTGCTCGGCGAATGCTACACTCAGGCTGCGAGGGATTCCTAGCATCGGTTCGGGACACACGGCAGGACTACCCAAACGTCGAGTCTTCTTCCATTGAGGCAGAGTTTCCCGATGTATTTTCGAGCGAACTACCCGGCATGCCACCAGATCGAGAGATTGAATTCACCGTAGACACCTTCCCGAATACACATCCGATCTCTAAACCTCCATACAGAATGGCCCCGGCTGAACTAAAAGAATTAAAGTGCCAACTACAAGAGTTACTGGATCGTGGGTTCATCAGTATGAGCGTATCTCCTTGGGGCGTGCCTGTGCTCTTTGTGAAAAAGAAAGACGGGACGCTACGCCTCTGTATTGATTATCGAGAGCTGAACAAAGTCACTATCAGAAATAAGTATCCTCTACCACGGATAGATGACTTGTTTGATCAGTTGCAGGGGGCAACGGTATTTTCAAAAGTTGATCTTCGCTCGGGCTACCATCAGCTGAAGATTAAGCCAGAAGATATGCCGAAGACTGCCTTTCAAATCCGTTACGGGCATTATGAGTTTTCAGTTATGTTGTTTGGACTGATGAATACACCTGCTGCATTCATGGACTTGATGAATTGAGTGTTCCGGCCATTCATTGATAAATTCGTGGTGATTTTTATCGATGACATCTTGGTGTAATCGAAGAACAGGGATGAAAATGCAGGACACCTGCGGATGGTGCTTCAAACCCTTCGAGACAACAAGTTGTATGCCAAGCAAAGTAAATGTGAATTTTGGCTGGACAGCATATCCTTTTTAGGGCACATCATTTCTGCGCAAGGCATTTCAGTAGACCCACGGAAGGTAGAAGCCATTATGCAGTGGAAACGACCTGAATCAGCTAGCGATATTAGAAGTTTCCTTGGACTGGCAGGCTACTACCGCAGATTTATACAAGACTTTGCTAAAATTGCTTTGCCCCTAACTCAGCTCACTCGGAAGGGAGTAAAGTTCACTTGGACGGACGACTGTGAAGCTTCGTTTATGGAGTTAAAGCAGCGCCTCGCCTCTGCTCCGATCCTTACTCTTCCGGACGGACTTGATGATTTTAAAATATACAGTGATGCGTCAGGTAAAGGATTGGGATGTATATTAATGCAATGACACAAGGTGATAGCCTTCGTATCGGGGCAGCTGAAGCCTCACGAGAAGAATTATCCAACCCATAACTTAGAACTGGCGGCGGTAGTCTTCGCGCTGAAGCTGTGGCGCCACTACCTCTATGGTGTGCCGTGTGAGATCTACACGGACCATAAGAGCTTGAAATATCTGTATACACAAAAGGATTTGAATCTTCGACAGCGGCGTTGGCTTGAACTTCTTAGCGACTTTGACTTAATGATCAGATACACGCCTGGCAAAGAAAATGTCGTAGCTGATGCACTGAGTCGAGTGTTCGTTGGAAGTTTGGCTATTGATGACAGGCTGCACCGAGAACTTGAATCCTTGGGCATTACACTACTAATCATATACAAAAAGGGGGCGCAAGTGGCACAATTGTGCCTCGAGCCTGATTTGTTACAAAAGGTCAAGCCCGCTCAGAAGGATGACCTGTTCCTATAAAAAATGCATGCTCTTATCTCAGCAGGAAAGGCATCCAACTTTGCGGTAGGCACGGACGGAATGATCCGAGTGAAGGGACGACTGTGCATTCCAGACGATGCGGCCCTCAGAAAGGAGATACTCATTGAAGCGCATTATGCTAGTTATACTTCTCATCCGGGTAGTACTAAGATGTATCGGGATCTCCGTACGACGTTCTGGTGGCACGGCATGAAACGAGATATGGTGTTGTTCGTATCGTATTGCATGGCTTGTCAGAGGGTAAAGGCCGAGCACCAGAAACCGGCGGAGAGCTGCAGAACCTTGCTATTCTGGAGTAGAAATGGGAACATATAATAATGGATTTCATTGTTGGCTTGCCAAGGACGCAACGGGGACATGATGCTGTTTGGGTTATTGTCGATCGCCTCACCAAGTCTGCTCACTTTCTGCCTATCAAGTCTACTTGGAGCGCCAATCGTTTGGCTCAAATCTACCTCTACGAAATCGTTCGGCTCCACGGCGTGCCCGTATCCATTCTCTCCGATCGAGATGGTCGATTCTAATCGCGTTTCTGGGAAAGCCTACAGTCAGCAATGGAGACGAAGTTGAATCTCAGCTCTGCCTACCATCCACAGACTGACGGCCAAATGAAACATGTCAACCAGATCCTCGAAGACATGCTACGACTCTGCGCCTTGGACTTGAAGACTAGTTGGGACCTGCATCTACCGTTAGCTGAATTTGCATACAATAACAGTTTCTAATCCAGCATTCAGATGGCGCCGTATGAGGCATTGTATGGGAAGAAGTGCAGATCTCCGATCTGTTGGGACAAAGTTGGTGAACGGCAGATCCTTGGCCCCGAGCTCGTGGAACAGACTGTCCGAAAGATTTGCTTGATTCGGGAAAGGCTAAAGATAACTCAAAGCCGCCAAAAGAGCTATGCTGATACACATCGACGGCCACTTGAATTTCTAGAAGGCGGCCGGGTATTTTTCAAAGTCTCACCCATGCGAGGAGTCATCAAATTCGGAGCAAAGGGGAAGCTAAGTCCCAGATTTGTTGGTCCGTTCGAAATACTAAAGCGAGTTGCCGCAGTTGCATACCAGATTGCCCTAACGCCATCCCTATCCAAAGTACACGATATTTTTTATGTTTGTAGAAGCATGAAAAATACGCTCGATAGCTATACGCAGCATGTTGATGCTGAGCAGCGTAAGACTTGACTTTGGAAGACATCGGCGTACAACAGAGCTTTCTCGCTAAGCACAGCATGAAATATAAGCTCAAGGACCATCCGCGTAATGCAGTATGTCCAGGCTACTTCAGCGTAAGAATGATGCTACATCGCCTCTATGGCGTAAAACCTATCCGCTTTCAATGTAGCATTGAAGTGTACGAGGAACGCTTTGTATTCCCCGAAATGAACCTGTCAAATCATTCAGTGAACCTGACATCTGACACCTGACAAAGAGTACTGAACGGTTACCCAGACGACGGCTATAATGATGGCTTGGCACAGCAACCCAGACTGTCATTTAGTGACCTCTCCTTGGCGTAAACTGCTTTTACGCATACGAAGGAATACGCTGCCTAGTTTTACACAGGCAGACATGAGCTTCTTACGCTCCGCAGAAGCCAAACAGGCTGCCACGTCAAAAGCTGCCCTTCGTACAGGGCTCGAGGCACGTCTCTGCATTCAATGCGCAGACGATGGCAGACTTTCGAGACACGCCTGCATTCAATGCGCGGATGGTGGCAGATCTCTGCATTTAATGCAGGAGATTTGATTAAATGTCACCAAGACTGTCGTTTAGTGACATCTCCTTGGCGTAAACTGCTTTTACGCATACAAGGGAATACGCTGCCTAGTTTTACACAGGCAGACATGAGCTTCTTATGCTCCGTAGAAGACAAACAGGCTGCCACATCAAAAGCTGCTCTTCGTACGTCTCTCGAGGCACGTCTCTGCAATCAATGCGCAGAATGACGACGGATACTCAAGGCACGTCTCTGCATTTAATGCGCAGAAAGGTGACAGGCCTTCGAAACACGTCTCTACATTTAATGCGCAGGATGATGGCGGATCTCTGTATTTAATGCAAGAGATTTGATTATATCTCCAAAAGCCGTGATTTCGGCTAAAACGTCCACATCATCACTTTGGCACGTTACGCCATCAGGCTATTCTCAGCTATGGGAGCACGTTGTACGCTATCTCATGGGAGTACGCCAACTTAGGCCACATTTGCATAGGCGCGTATTAAGGCCATTCGGTCCAGAATTCGCTCAAGGCCTCAGTCAGGGGAGGGGGATCAGCTATCTTCTACGCCCACTCGGCTTCTATGCCTACTCGGTTTCTACGACCACTCGGCTTCTATGCCTACTTGGCTTCTATGCCAGGGTGACAGCTATTGGCTTCTACGCCAACCTCTTCTTCTGATCCTGTAATCCAAGAGGCGGGGCCTTCCAGGCCAATTCGGGTGGACAAATGAGACGACATGTCTGGGGGTAGACTCCCTCAACGAGACAGAACAACATCCAAAGCTGGGGGTAGAGTTACCTCTGTGTCCGAAAATGATGCAACTATGGCCATCTTCCCTGAAGACCATAAAACTCAGGCATTAAAAGCCAGAGGGCCGAAGGGCACTTTCTTCTTCAATGAAGATGCCATCATTGAAATCTTCAGTATATTGATGAAGGAAAACAAGCTCCAGCTACCCAATACCAAATACCCTGAAAGGGCTGGTGAGGTCGATAATCCAGAATATTGCCTCTATCATCGGTACGTTCATCATCCTACAGGGGCATGCTATGTACTGAAAAGGAGAATCCAGGAGTTGATCGACGCCAAAGTCATAACTTTGCATTTATGAGTCAAATGACGGTCACTGCAAATTGATCTCACTTCAAACGTGGCAATTTGCATCTCCCCAGCGGAGCAACCTTCAGGTCTATCTCCAATAAATAAACCACTCTCCAGTGAATTTTTCGGACTTGATTCACGTCCATACTACCTCTGAACTGTTGTCCAAAAATTATTCTCCCCAGCAAAAGTTTGTCATGTTCACATTACCTCTGAGCAAACTTTTCGAGTTTCGGCTATCGACTATAATGTCCATATTACCTCTGATATCGGTTGTCATTTCAACTTAACATCCGTACTTATCTCTAAGTACGCCAGTGGTGTTAGATCCACAAACACTGCCATGTCCATATTACCTCTGAGCAGATGCATATGCCTCCATCCCCAATGGAGTCATAACTCAAAAGTTCGTCATGTTCATATTACCACTGAACAAACTTTTCAAGTTTCGGCTATCGATTATCACGTCTATATTACCTCTGATATCTGTTGTCATTTCAACTTAACATCCGTACTTAACTCTAAGTACGCCAGTGGTGTTAAGTCCACAAATACTGCTATGTCCATATTACCTCTGAGCAGATATATATGCCTCCATCCCCAATGGAGTCATAACTCAAAAGTTTGTCATGTTCACCTCTGAACAAACTTTTCGAGTTTCGGCTATCGATTATCACGTCCATATTACCTCTGATATCGGTTGTCATCTCAACTTAACACCCGTACTTATACTCTAAGTATGCCAGTGGTGTTAAGTCCATAAATACTGCCATGTCCATATCACCTCTGGCAGGGCTTGTCCTAAAGTTATTACTTGTACTCAGGTACGCAAGAAGTAATAAGTCCGATAGAAACTAGTGGTTCATGTCCATATTACCTCTGAACTATCCTCAGTTTCCCCAGCGAAGAAAGATTCAATCTTTGTTCATCCCCACAGGGTCATATTTTACAAACATCTATATTACCTTGGTCGGGATTGGTTCAAAACTCATTGCTTGCACTAACGTGCACAAGAAGTAAATGGTTCCACAAAAAGAAATTTCCCCAGCATGATGTCTTTATTAGCCAGGGGCTTGTTTCGAACTTATTATTCGCATTCAACATGCGCAATAAATAATAGGTCCACCAAAGATCCCCCAGTGGGATGTCCTCAATGAAAACGGTAGTGTACCATGTTCATATTACCTCTGGTATAATATCCGAAGCCTACCCCAACGATCATAAAGAAATGAAAGATTCTTATATGATTACAGATGGCCCCTATCAAACTGCAAATTTCTGAAGAAGTATTATGCTTAAACGGAGTTTGATGAAGATCTCATTCTGACGACATTATATACAAAGATTAACTGGATCATATTCTATCAGGTTCATATGACCTCCGAATAGATATCCTTACCTAATTTGTAAGCCTATCATGTTCATATTACCTCTGATAGTGTTTAGTACACAAATTTAGTTGGATTATATTCTTTCAGGTTCATGTTAACTCTGAATAGATTTACATTCAGCAAAACCTTAACGAAAGAATGTCATGTTAATGATACCTCTGATATTACTTTCACCCTAACCTGTCATTTATATTCCAAAATGATGGGTCCACAAAGTCAGATAAAAGTCTCTTTATTATTCCCAAAAAGAGCAAAAAAAAAAAAAATACACTGAAAAGCATTCTGGGTTCTGTCCCCAGCCAAAAAGAAAAAGAAGAAGGAAGTACATCATTTAGGAGAAGCAGTTAGGTCGCGAATCTGTCGTGCCAGAACAGCCATTCTCTCATCCCTGGAGTTCAAAATGTCGGCACGAGCATGCTCCAACCTTGCTGCATCATTGTTCAAAGCGGATAGCTCGGACCGAGTATGTACGAAGCCCGCGTGGACAATACCCGCTTGCGTCAGATTCTGTCGGGCAGTCTTCCTCTGATTCTTCAGCACATCTCGAGTCGCCAACAAAGAGACAGCCTCCTCCTCCGCTCGAGCGAGTTCATCTCTCAGACTGTGGACCCTTGCCATCACTTCCTCATATTCGAATTCGCACTGAGTCAGCTGAGGAACGACGTACTCCAGTTGGGCACGCTCGTGATCCATCTTCTACTGCTGTTCCTGGACGGATTTACCCAGAGATTCCAGTTGCCCGGCAAACTCTGCAGTCAAGAAGTCGAACCTAGCTTGAACGAGACCGTCGATGCTGCCTCGAGATAACTGCAGATATTCGTTGATGGGTTCCTCCAAACCATTAACCATCTCCTCCAGGGTGTCAGTTACCCCAGCGTCGCTGAATTCCCTGACCGGCACTATCGCAGACTGAGAGGACCTCTTCAGAGCCTCGAAGCTTAGATTCTTCTCCAACACCATTGATATTAGCATTTTCAAGGTGGTGTAGAAGATACCGGTATACTGCTCAGTCAGCAGGGCTAGGTCCGAATGGTCGCTGGAAGTGGCCGCGATATTGGCGAACCTCCCTCCGGGAATGACCGCAGACGATATTGCCACAGCCGTCGCCTCAACAGATGGTGCGACAGAAGAAGATGCGCTAACAACGGACGAAGTGACCGGCGTACTCGAAGGAGGCATTGTCACAATGACGGGCTCATCCTCCTCTTGAGGCATCAAAACCATTTCGAGTGAGCCGGCACCCGAAGATGCTTCCTCTTCGAAGTCAGGCACCTCCGGGTCATCGCCAGAAGCTGAAACAGAACCCAGAGGGGCATCAACACTACCCTTCCCGAAGATGTCTTCCCCTGAAAAGAAGATAAGAAAGTTAAATATCAAAATGATGTTAATTTCTCTAAAGGAGGCGTAAAGACAACATTTACCCATGGCTGATGGTATATATGTCGCATCGGCAGCCAGTTCAGCTAAATCATGTCTTAATGATGCTAAGCGAGCTGTCATACCTGGAGAAGGTGGTGTGTCAACCGACACTGGCAAATATTCTCCCAGGTCTTTGTCAAGTTCCAACCGAGGTTCATCGGCTGGAATCTTGCTGGGTGCGCTGACAGACACCGCAGGGGTTTCTCCCGTCGCCGGTCTGGACAAAGATATCCTCATTCGGCTCGGCCCCGAAGGCGATCTCGTACCACTACCTAAAACGGTAGCAGCGGCAGCAGTCTCAAGCAGAGATTCTCCGGCACTGCCAGCCGGAACTGCAGAGGTTTCCTCTCTAAAAGGCGAAGAACCTCCAATCAAAGAATCGTCCCCGACAGGGGAAACAGCCGGTTCACTCCTAGGAGCCTCATTTCCAGGAATCCTGAGAGGGCGAGTAACCGTCTTCTTCTTCCTCTTGCGAGGGGAAGTCTCCTTCAAAACGGGAGCCCTTCGCTTACCAGAGATTACCAGAGGCCCTGCAGGCAGAGGTGTTTTACCCCGCGATACCGCCAACAGAGGCTCATCTGGATTGACGGAATCGTCACCCTCATCAGAAGAAACTGAGGGGACATCGACTCTTCCTCCAGACTTGGAAGAGGGGATCCTGAAACTTCCAAGCATGTCGAAGTCACGATGGAAGGTGTTGGTTGCCACGTAAAACTGCGCGTACGTATGGAGAATGCGCAGCTCTGAAAATTGCTTCAGTGCAACCCATGATGAAGTATCGCCATCCTCTCGCTCCATCAATGAGTACACCCCTGGACCTGAAGCTGGTGACGGCATTGCCCACGTGCAGTTGGTCATACCCAAACTGCCTGGCAAACCGACTAAGCAGGTAGGGCTCCAAGAAGCAATGGTCTTCACTCATGTACAGTAGATGGGAAGGTCTAATACAGACCAACCAGTTAAAAGCCTCGGGAGAAAGGACGGTCCTCCTGTCGCCTACATCCTGAAGTCTGATCCCCGATTGATTGACATGCATGGAAGGAACAGTACAAAAGAGCTTCCAACTGTGACTGATGTTCAGCACCCGCCGACAGTCTAAAACTGTGGCCACGTTCCAGGAGAATTTCTTGTATTTCAGCAAGAAACTACCCCCCGAACTACTGCCAGAGCCGGGAGACATCACTCTGGGGTTATGGAGAATTAGCCATCCCATCAAATACAGGTATGGTAATTCTACCTTGGGAAAGCTATCCCGCCGAGTTTCATCGACGAGCAGCCCATCAGTCATGGCCCTCAGGTCGTCTTGTATACGGCACACCATGGCAGGGAGCAAGCCCAGTCTCGCCCCGAACACCAGACGCACCGCAGGCCATAGCGTGTTGCGGTGAATACGGTCCGCAGATGCGATGCCGGGTACCACCAGTCGGCGCAGCCATATAGAATGGAAGCCAGCCAGTTGAGCTTCCTTGGACAGAGGCTTGCGGCAGTGCCTCAAATAACTGTAGGCCTTAGTGCCTACAGGATATTCCCCTATCCCTTCGTCGAGAATCAGATCTGGAGCCCCAGCATCTTCCATGAGGTCGTCGACTTCCTGAGCAGTAAGCACGCTCAAAAAACTAAGAGGCTGATCCTTGCCTTCCAAAACTTTCTCCGGCTGAGCAGTCCTGGCCCGGTGAAAGAAGAGGTAGGATGTCCATTTGGTGATGTGAGCCAAATCTGAAGGCTCACCATAAAAGGTGGTGCACGCCAGGTAGTGACACATCAACTCTTGGTATACTGCCACTACCCGAGAGTCTGAATCCCCCAGCTCCCGGTTCGTGGGAACATACTCTTCATATGGAGTAGCCCCCATTGCCAGTCTCGCGATCTCTGCCATTTCATGCAGGGCCAATCCCAACTCCCCCAGTGGAGTGGCGAAAGTCCCGGTGAGCGAGATATATCGCTCCATCAAAGCCAGAAATAGGTTGGGGTTGAGAGGTAACCCAACACTGGTGGCATTCACGGTTTCGTACAAGCCAATGCTCTCCAGCTCGTTCTGAAAATGCTTCAGGGCCCAGTCAGCTAAGCGAGCCCATCAAAGATTTGTTGGGGTGATCCACCCATTGCACCGAGGATTCCCCTTAGGATATACTCCTCCGTGCCCCATGAAATCATTGCAGAAAGTCGGCAACTGGACCGGCTGGAGCACCAAGCTGTCTTCACTCGGAACACTACCCGGGTACAATCCCCTGAGCAGCGTTACAGAGCCGGAAGGATGGCTGAAAAATGACCCTTGGCCAGATCCTTTCTGTTAAAATATCTTCCCCGGTCGGCCGTGAAGATCGGGAGTCAGCACCCACGACATCCTCCTAGGATGTGTGGCGTGGAACAAGGCCGAGATAGGGTAGTCCTTCAGCATCTTAGGCAGATACATGACCAAACCCCCGGCAGGGAAGACCCAGAGTTCTTTCTTCGGCTTTGTCTGGGACTGCTTGTCAATCATGTCCCCAAAGAGGAAAGCCGGCTTTATGTATTGCTCCCCGTCTACGTACGTCAGGGGCTCTCCGTTGATCATATTCAGCAGCATTCGCTCACCTTGAGCCGAGATCAAGATTGCCCTTCCTTCAGGATATTGGGATCCAGAGAGGAGAAATGTCACGTGGGACAAATCCTCCAGGTAGTTGGAGTGCAGCATCCCGGCAGCGGAACCAATCACATCGTCCAGAGGAGATATGTGCAAGTCAACTGCAAAATGCAAGAAAACACGTCAGTCTCTGTACTAGACATTACAATCTTACAGCATATGCTAAAGATCAACAGTCTGTGCTTTACACCAAGACTGTAAAAACTTGATCATTTACGCTGGAATCCATTTCCTAAGCATAAAATTTCAAGGTGGCAGTATACAGTTTGTGTTTTAAGCCAGACTGCCAAAATTCGAGTTATTACGCCAGAATTTTTATCCAGAAGCGTAAAACTCAAATTTTATAAATTTACGCCAAGTTTTCGACAGTCAAAGCTTTTACGCTCAACTGCGAAAACATGGATTTTTTACGCTGACACATTAGAAATATGGGCGTAAAATATGAAACATCTCTGTGCATCATCTTCCTCAAAGAGGCTATCAGCACAGAAGACGACCTAGCGCGGTCACGTGCAACGTGTGCGAAGGATTTTCAGTCGTTCTTTTTTTTCGTCCCAAAAGCTCTACCTCTAAGACCGGGTGCACTGCTCGTCGGCGTGACACTTCGTTCAGAATGAAGCTCGCCTTGTCCGACCGAAGTCGCTCTCGCTGCGGCAGAAGAACGAGAAGAAGAATCGACCTTCTTTCCCTTAGAGGAGGGGGTTTGTTCCGGGTCCATTACTGAAAACTCTGAATACTCGGAGTAGAGACGAAGGAGAGAACTCGAACAGAGGAAGGCTTTCTCTCGCAAAAGATGGTGAAGAGTCTTCTCTCTGAAAACCTTGGGGTATATATAGAGTTTGGATGGACTCCTCGAAACCCTAACCAAATCCGACGTTTAATATTGGGTTATGATTGTGGACTATGTCAGCCTATTTACTCAGAGAAGGCGGACAGTCAGCGAATTCGAAAAGTTTTCGTACAAAGCAGATTCCTGTTCTTAGGCTAAGGGGCTTTCTACGCTCAACAGCTACTGATCTATGGTTTTACGCTCACAGGCTATAAGTCTATGGTTTTACGCCCGGATGCTCTCATGCTCGGTAGCTTTTATGCTCGAGAGGCTACAAACCTACGACTTCACGCTCAGGAGCTACAAATCTATGATTTCATGCTCGGTAACTTTTTTGCTCAGAGGCAGCAGATCCACAATTTTACGCACGGAAGATTTCTCTTACAAGAGGCTACAGATCTACATTCTTACGCTGAGGGGCTTTCTACGCTCAACAGCTACAGATCTACGGTTTTATGCAAACAGACTATAAGTCTATGGTTTTATGCCCGGATGCTCTCATGCTCGGTAGCTTTTACGCTCGAGAGGCTACAAACCTACGACTTCACGCTCAGCAGCTACAAATCTATGATTTCACGCTCGACAGCTTTTACGCTCAGAGGCTACAAATCTACAGTTTCTACGCCCGAATGCTTTTATACTCAGCAGCTTTCACGCTCGAGAGGCTACGAACTTATGATTTTATGCTCATCCACATTACAGATCTATGACTTTCCGCATATCTGAGAATACGCAGGCTATAGTATGCACATATCTGAACAAATCTCAAGGCGGCCAAATTGCAAGAGTTCGCATAGAAGATACTCCTCCTTAGCCCCAGAATATCCCAAGTACCCAAAGCATGCAGAGTTCAGTATTGAAGATGACTCTTCTCCTTGGGTCGATTGGAGGTTCATCGAGAATCCAGTCTGAATATTTCATCTACAGTTCAAGATGGCAACTCAGTTTGACAGCCATTTCTTGCCCTGTTTTAAGGGATTTTTGAGAAGACGTTCTTGAAGATGATGGTCTGAATAAAAACTCTGTTTATCAGAAGTAACAGTTCAGAAATCTATGCTACTCCCCATTCCTAACAGCAGGACAGTTCGAATACTCGACTTAAGTGCTAAGCGGCTTTCTGCGCATCCTTAGTTGTGCGTAAAAGACGGGACGACTCCTAATACTCTTTCTATCAGAGTCGGCGTAAAATTACCAGACGTGTCGAAGCTACACATATTCAGACTTCACAGCAAAGTAAATGGCGAATGATCATATGCACAGAAGAAGACAATTTTATTAAAACGTGATTACATATGAGGGAAATCCTGTCTTCAAGGGTTTTTCTTCATTTTCATGGTTACATATGAGGGAAATCCCATATACAAAGGATTTCCTCATCGTCATCGGAAGGCCACCCCCAGAATCTGTTCTGCCAGGTTCTCGCATCGGTGGAGACCTTCATCCGTCTTCTTCAGCAGTTAGTCAGTTTCCGGAAACCGACTGACATATGGTAAATGTCAGGAGAAGATTTATAGCTTACAAGCTGTGTGGTCTAATGGGACCCTTCCTCTCTCCTAGAGAACCGCCATATGAAGTTGCTGATTATCCCAAGCAAAGGAAGCTAAGATATCCTTCCATGATCCATCGTTGCAGAGGACATTTGCTCGAAGACGCCTTCTTTTTCGGCTCCTTACATATTGGAAGAACATGGTCTTCTTCTTCCTCAAGTAGACCCGACGAACTCCGGCGATCATCTCTATGTGGTGAAGGAAATGTGGGAAGAACAGGTTAACTCCTCAGCCTTTTTATAGGCAAAAGAGAACGCACCGAATCCCAACAAATCTCCAATAAATCCGCCAGAAAGTCAGCCTTGAAGAACGTGTCAGAATTGACCATTTCATGCTTTATTCAAAGCATTCCAAATTACGAGGAATTTGAAAGCTTTGAAGGGGGTCTTATAGAAGCATGAAAAATACGCTGGATAGCTATACGCAGCATGTTGATGCTGAGCAGCGTAAGACTTGACTTCGGAAGACATCGGCGTACAACAGAGCTTTCTCGCTAAGCACAGCGTAAAATATAAGCTCAAGGACCATCCGTGTAATGCAGTATGTCCAGGCTACTTCAGCGTAAGAAGGATGCTATATCGCCTCTATGGCGTAAAACCTATCTGCTTTCAATGCAGCATTGAACTGTACGAGGAACGCTTCATATTCCCCGAAATAAACCTGTCAAATCATGCAGTGAACCTGACATCTGACACCTGACAAAGAGTAATGAACGGTTACCCAGACGACGGCTATAATGATGGCTTGGCACAGCAACCCAGACTGTCGTTTAGTGACATCTCCTTGGCGTAAACTGCTTTTACGCATACGAGGGAATACGCTGCCTAGTTTTACACAGGCAGACATGAGCTTCTTACGCTTCGCAGAAGCCAAATAGGCTGCCACGTCAAAAGCTGCCCTTCGTACAGGGCTCGAGGCACGTCTCTGCATTCAATGCGCAGACGATGGGAGACTTTCGAGACACGCCTGCATTCAATGCGCCGATGGTGGCAGATCTCTGCATTTAATGCAGGAGATTTGATTAAATGTCACCAAGACTCTCGTTTAGTGACATCTCCTTGGCGTAAACTGCTTTTACGCATACAAGGGAATATGCTGCCTAGTTTTATACAGGCAGACATGAGCTTCTTACGCTCCGCAGAAGACAAACAGGCTGCCACATCAAAAGCTGCTCTTCGTACGTCTCTCGAGGCACATCTCTGCTATCAATGCACAGAATGACGACGGATACTCAAGGCACGTCTCTACATTTAATGCGCAGAAAGGTGACAGGCCTTCGAAACACGTCTCTGCATTTAATGCGCAGGATGATGGCGGATCTCTGCATTTAATGCAAGTGATTTGATTATATCTCCAAAAGCCGTAATTTTGGCTAAAACGTCCACATCATCACTTTGGCACGTTACGCCATCAGGCTATTCTCAGCTATGGGAGCACGCTGTACGCTATCTCATGGGAGTACGCCAACTCAGGCCACATTTGCATTGGCGTGTATTAAGGCCATTCGGTCCGAAATTCGCTCAAGGCCTCAGTCAGGGGAGGGGGATCAGCTATCTTCTACGCCCACTCGGCTTCTACGACCACTCGGCTTTTATGCCTACTCGGCTTCTATGCCTACTTGGCTTCTATGCCTACTTGGCTTCTATGCCAGGGTGACAGCTATTGGCTTCTACGCCAATCTCTTCTACGCAAGGGATAACCACCTACGTGGCTTTTATGCCATGACCTTCGCAGCAGTTATACGCATTACGCGTCACACGCTCATTCAAAAGGTCATCTATACGCGGGCAACGGTTATTATAACCATCGTGTAAAAGGGTGCTGTACTCTCCACTTCTCGGTTTCTACACCGACTGAGTGGTCACTGTCACCAAAACCCTATAAATAGAGACCTCTATCGACAGAGGTCCAGGTTCGGGAAAAACAAGGTCGAAGGTCCAAGGTCGAAAGACCAGGGTCGAAAGACCAGGGTTAAAAAACCAGGAGAGAGAAGCCAGAGAGCAGAGGTCAAGGTCTTTGACAACGAGAGTTCAACCCTTCCTCGCAACCTTCGAAGCTTCTATGTCTTCTACGGCACTTCTTCATCATCGTGTGGTCCAAGGGACAAAGTGATCGACTGCAGATCAGACTCCTATAGCAATATTTACCCAGATTAAAAAATTGTACTCGACATCCTCGTGTAGGATTAATTGTACGTCTTGTTTGTAAACCTAAGGAAGGGTTTCGTATAAACCTATTTTCTGTATCTTTCGTTTATTATCGGTAAACAATGTTTTCTAATTTAGGAAGTATGTATACGACCCAAGTCCTATAGTAGATCTGGATTAGCTGAATCTTCAGGCAGACTTGACATATGTAGAACAGCCTGTGCAAATTTTGGATCGAAAAGAAAGTTGCTTCGAAGTCGCTCGATTTCTCTCGTGCGCGTGCTTTGGCGAAATTACTCTGTCGAAGAATCCACTTGGGAACTTGAATCTGAGATGATGGAAAGGTTCCCCTCCTTATTTCCTAGTGGTAGATTTTATTCCTAAGTTTCGGAACGAAACTTCCAATTAGTTGGGTAGGATGTGGTACCCCGTTACCCCTGTTTGGGGAGCGCATAAGCAATACAAGACGGTATCGTTCGATCGGGATAGATTGAATCAAGGACTCATCCTCGTTATGGATTTGTTTCTTCAGAATCGATTCCCATATTCAGTGGACCGTGCCCCCGGGATCGACTTAGCGGCAGAGTCAGGAGGGACCTCTCCGCTGCATCTTTTGTTGCCTAGTTTTTGCTGTCGCTTGTTGCTTTCGTGCCTTGAGTTGGTTTTCGGATTTTGCTTGAGTTTTGTTGAACGGTTTCGATGAATTTTATTATTTTTGTTCCTTGAACTGCACTTTAATTCCAATAAAGAAAAGAGTGGAAGAGGTATTGATCAACTGTTCATGGCAATACAGGTGAACCAGCAGTAGGCAACGCTCGAACGGACTCCTGAAGCACCTCTTTCCTTCTTTCTTCCAACAAACTAAGTGAGTGGCTTATATTCGATTTAGTTAGCCCTTCTTCTAGTCTTCACACCTAAAATCTTGTATTCTTGCTTGCCCGATCAAACGATACCAAGTAATAACTAAAAGATGTCAAGATACTAAGGGAATAGACTTGTTTTATTATGCTTGTTAATCAAACTTGTGAACGGTTACTCATTTACATGCTTGTTCATTTGGAATGTTCATCATATGCATAAATATAAGTTAGAATGTATACTCTTCTTTAAATTGTGCTATGTATAGAACTCGTCCTGAATGTAATAAACTGAACAGGAAGACTATACAAAAGTAGATCTTGCCATGTTATTGCCCAGTGCCTGATATTGCCCTGATTTGCCTCAATGCTAACTTAGTGTATTACGTTGATCATGGACAACTTGTGCACAAGGTCTTAGTTCCTGCGGACGGTCATTGGGGTACTGGCACCGATCTGATCCGGACGAAACTCCTGAATAGTCGCCTGTATCAGATAGAATGACCTGTGACTCCCCTGTTTATTACGTTACCTATTATTTCATTTATGTACTATGCCCTATCCTTCATGGCATAAGCCAGTGATCCCCTCGTATATTTAAACCTGTTGCAAGCTAACTTGTGTCTTCTTGGCAGGGAAGGCCATGGTAAGTATTATACAGGTGGTTCAGACGGGCAGGTAATGTCACCTAACAGTGGCAAGTTATTTCATTGTTTTCTATATCTATTGCTTGCTGTAAAATAAACTATGGCAAGATAGAAAGACCACAAAAATTATGCATGCTTCATATAAACAATGTATTGATTGGTATAGTTGGGTTAGCTTGCCTTCACCAGTACGTTTCGATGTACTGACCCTCGTTGAAACATATTTTCCGCACTAAGGAGATCCGAGCGAAGAGCAGAAGTCAATCTCCCAATCCAGTCCAGCTGTAGGCACGCCTTGATTCATGCCACCTTTTGAAGTATTTTGAAGACAGAAGCTAGATCCCAAGCAAGAATGCAGCTCCATAGAAAGGCTATCATTCCACCATGAGGTCTTATATTTTGAAGTTTAGTAGGGATGTAATGTACAGGACTATTATCTCATTTTGTGTCAATATTTTTGTAAGCCCGAGAGAAAATCTTATGACTCAGTTCAAGAGTTTGTAATAGATGTTCATATTATCAATAAAAGAGAACTTTTCCATGCTTCAAATCTTTGTTTCAATTAATCTGCGTACACTGAATATGTGCTCGCTATGCGAAAATAAAATACTTAGCCTTGTGCGGTGCGCAACCTTGGCCCGCACGGTAGTCACGCCCGGGGGACGACTATCGATTCCACGGAATCGGGGCATGACACCGGAGAATATTGCTAGCACGGATGAGACAGGTACCTCTCAGAGAGAAGTAGTCCAAGAAAAAGTTGTAGTTGATGAGACAACATTTGTACCAGAACCCGCTGAGCCGAAAGAAAAGCGAGTGAGGAGGCCGAAGAAATTCAGAGAAGACTTTGTTACCTATCATGTGGAAGCTGATCCGCTTACCTATGATGAGACAATGAAGACCAGAGATGCTATTTTATGGAAAGAGGCTATCCATGATGAGTTTGACTCGATAACTTCTAATAATACTCGGAGGTTAGTCGATCTACCTGAAGGAGCAAAACCCATCGGATACAAGTGTATCATTAATAAGAAGATGAAAGCAGATAGAAATATTGACAAGTTCAAGACCAGGCAAGTAGTGAAGGGGATTTCTCAGATACAGGGGATAAACTACTTTGATACCTATGCTCCCGTTGCACGGATGACTACTATCAGGATGCTGATTTCTCTAGGTATTATTCACAGAATGGTGATTCATCAGATGGACGTCAAGACAATATTTATGAATGGTGAACTGTGACTACCTAATTCTAGAAAATAGGGTTATTTTTTTATTTTATTTTGGTAAATTGTATATTATTTATAATTAATTATATTTATATTTAATTGATGGTTGTATTATTTTTTTATTGATTATTTTAGGGTTTTGGCTAGTCTGGACCCATGTCAGACCCTAGTGGACCCATGTTCGACCCAACCAACACCCTTGTGAGGCTTATTTATGGGTTTAGAATTATTATTATTTTTTATTTTAGCTAGTTGGAGTGATTGGGAGTTTGTTTGAGTGCTTTTGGAACCCCAAACCCAAAACCCAAGTTGCATGACTTGAGGAGAGGGCAGTTTGGTCATTTGGACATTATGTAACCTACTTTTCTTCATATGGACGACCCCCTAACCCCCCATTCCAGATCTGGAAGCACAGCCCCCCCTCTTCTTTATCACTTCTTCTTCTTCTTCTTCTCCACTCCTTGTTCTTCTCTTCTTCTTCCCACTTCCTATTCCAAGTAAGTTCTCCATTTCTTCTCTTTCTTCTTCTATTCTTCATGAATATGAACCCTAACCCTACACTTTTCCCTAATCTAGGTGTTTAGAGCCTAGACTTAGTGTGGAGACTTGATTTAGAGGCTTGGAGCTTGAGGGAGGTGATTTCAAGAGATTTGGAGACTTTGGCCTTGGGATTCCAACTTCCAAGAGGTAAACCCTAGATTTACTCTTACTAATTGCTCTAATATAGTGTAATTAGTAGTTTAGAACCTTTCTAGACCCTAAGGCTATCCGTGGGAGAAAGTTGGAACAAGTTTGGTTGTGTTTGGAGACTTTGACATTAGGTTTTGTGTCAATTTCAGGTAAAATCGGAGATTGGCCCAATTTTGGATGATGCTCTAGGTTAGACGGACCTAGGTAGACGTTATCGGGTGTTTTGAGGGTTAGTGCGTGTCTCCGTTCGGATATGTGAAGTCGTGTCACAGAGAAATGGGTGTTTCGGGTGATTTGGGGGTTTTCGTCGTCGCCGGTTCTATGTGCGTGCGCATTTTTATCACGGACCTAGAATCGACGAGTTAGTATTTTTTCTAGGATCTAGACATCGTTTAGAACCCGTGGGTAAATTTTGGGCCAATTCTGAGTAAATTTTATAGATAGATAGATAGATAGATCTATAGATAGATGAATAGATAGATAGATAGATGGATGGATAGATAGATGTATAGTTAGTTAGATATATCTATCTATATGTATAGATATATACATATAGCTAGATATATGCATAGATATAGCTAGATAAATATATATGTATAGGTATGAGGTAAGGGATATGTGTATAAGTGTGTTTGTGGATATATATATATATATATATATATATATATATATATATATATATATATATATATATATATATATATATATATATATATATATGTGTGTGTGTGTGTGTTAGATATATATATTCTAGCCTAGATTATTACCTAGGTGTATATCTATATTCTTAGATAGTTAGCTAGAGGGGTGTTAGTGAGAGATGAGGGATATCTCAATACCTTGAGATATCAAGGTATCTCAATACCTTGAGATACCCAAGGTATTGAGTATCGGAGCGGGGTTTTTGAGCAATTGCCTAAGAATAGGTTTAGATATAGGTTTTTATGTATATGTATATATAATTACGCGTGCTAGCATAGGTTTTAGCGGGTATAGGCGGGGTGCGTAGCTTAGGTCGAGGTATTGGATACCGAGGGTATCCCGGTATCTCGAGGAGGCGAGTTTGAGGGTTTACTAGCTTAATGAGCTAGTTTTGACCTAGAATTTTAGGGGCACCCTACTTTGACCTAGTGTTGACCATAATTGTCCCCGTTGACCATAAAAGTCAATGTTTGACCTAGTTTTGACCTAGAGTTGACTTTTTGGACCCGAATTGACTTTTTGACCCAAATTTCACCGGTTCGACCCGTTCGACCTAGAATACCCCTAGAAGCCTATTTTTAGTTATTTTATATCACTTTAACTCTTTAGAACCCTGTTTAATCTTGCTTTTGGTAATAGGTTCTTGCGACGCAGCCCGAATCTCGATCCTCATCAGTTGCTCAGGACGTCAGATGAGTACCTACCTATGATAGTTTCTATTTCATGATAGCATTTATATCACCTGTTCTAGAACTGTAATACTTGATTCTGACACATTATTACACTAGCTGGTACTAGTGGATGCCGTCATGAGATGTTATCCCCCTTACCGTGTTCAGCGGGTACTCTATCACGTGTATTTTATCATGTGCTTCGGGTATTGATTCTCATATGCTATCAGGTGCTTCTTGTGCTCTCGCCTTCATGTGCGTGAGCTATTTATCATGTACGTAGCATATCGTGGTTGGATCCATGAGTATTAGTGGGGGAGGGGAGTAGGAGTTGGTTATGTGATCAAAGCCAAACAGTATTCATATATTTGTCGGTTATGCAACTCACAGATAACAGAGTTATCGTAGATTATTCATGTGCAAACTAAGACGATCACATAACGAACTTGTGCTCAAGGTACTTAGCTAGTATTCATATTTTCTCACATGCAGTTACTTCTCTACTACCTGTATTGTTCTCTAGTTTACATTGCAGCTACTTTATCTGCTCCATCATGTATTTATTTTCCTGTGCATCTTGTATACTTTTCTATTGCTAGTCATATACACCTTACCATGTATTTGGAGTTACTTTTAGAGTTATGTACTTCGCTCTAGTCCTGACTGGGCATATTTTTTCCAGAGGATCCTGAGGATTTTTGCCCGACATTCTATGGGCCGGGCGTCGAGGAGTGTTGTGACCCCGAGACTAAGGAAGAGCCCATCGAGAAGACGCTGTTAGCACCCTAGTTAGCTAGGTGGGTTCCTGGGTTGTTTTCAGTTGATATTTTTGAATGACTGTACTATATTTATTATTTTGTTGCTGTGAGATATTGTAGACTTGGACTGTATATTTTGGATATTGTATTGCTCTCTTTGGTTCTTGTTTCCTTGTGCTATCTTATCGTGCTTTTACTCTTCCCCTAGTTATTGTGATTGAGTCATATATATATTGCGTGGTTGCCCTCCTTTTGGAGAGGTTATTGACAGGTTTTATAAGTTATATATATTATGACCTAGAACGAGGGTTGTGCTTAGCTTATGGAGTTCTAGGCCATAGAGTGGGATCTTACCCACACAGGGCCAGTTCATCATTATCTTTCCCGATAGGACCGCAGTATAGGGCTCTAGTACCGGTTCAGCAATACTAGGGTTAAAGGCCTTTGCAGACCCAATTCTAAGTATTCCAGCAACAGAGGCCCCAACAATATGCCCAGGCCCAAGCTCAAGTACATGCTAGGCAAGGAGGTCCACAGCAGAGAGTTCCAGCACCAAGAGGACGAGGTCAGGCGATGACAATCACTGTGGAAGAGCAGTTAGCTTCGGAAGAAGTGGTTGCAGGTATCATTCTCATCAACTCTCATTCAACTTCAGTATTGTTTGATTCTGGTGCATCATATTCTTTTGCCTGCACGATTTACGACACGAGTTGGATTATCTCTATGGAGATCGAGTAAAGATTTATACTGATCACAAGAGTTTGAAGTATGTCTTTACTCAGAAGTATCTCAACATGAGGCAAAGAAGATGGGTAGAGTTGATGACGAACGATGACCTTGACCTTCAGTATCATCCTGGGAAGGCCAATATCATAGCGGATGCCTTGAGCTGGAGAGTAGGAGCCTATTTCTTGAAAACACAATAAAGAATATTAGAAGATATTTAGGAGATGGGCATAGAAGTAGTATTTTCTGGCAACACAACATTGATAGATGGTCTGCAAGTTTAGTCCAGTATAGTAGAAAGAATCAAGGTAGCATAAACAACATATGTCAAGCTTCAGCGTCTCAAAGCAGAGTGTATGTCAGGACGTAGACCATAACTAAGCATTTACCGTGACAGAACTCTCCATTTTGAGAATCGGCTTTATGTACCAAGTGGAGACCATCGTCGCAAGATTATGGCAGAAGCTCATAGTTCACAGTAATCAGTGCACCCTGGAGGAAAAAAATGTATAAAGACATTCTTCAGCATTTCTGGTGGAACAGAATAAAGAGAGAAATATCTTGGCTTGTCTCTCGATGTTTGGTATGTCAACAAGTTAAAGTTGAGCATCAGAGACCAGCAGAACTTCTTCAACCTTTACCAATTTTTAGAGCAAAAATGGGAGCATATCACCATGGATTTCGTATTAGGACTTTTCAGTTCCCCATTCGGCAGAGATTCTATTTGGGTAATAGAGGATTGTCTCACGAAAGTTGTACACTTTCTTCCTTTTAGAATTAACCAGTCTACCGAACAGTTAGCTGAGATGTACATGTATAAACCCCCTCACCCAAAATAGATATTTTGTGTGTATTTTATATTATTATATTTATTATAGATTATTTTAAATATTAAATTTCTTTAGAGTATTCTCTTAGTTAATTAGAAAATAAATTTTTTTGATATATTAACTTATATAAATATTTATTTAGAATTATTTTTGGGCTATTTTAGATTTTTGGAGATTTTTCTAGAATTTTTGGGTAATTAAAACATAAAAAACGTAAATTTCTAGGACTTTCATGATTTACTATGAGACCATACTTGCATATTATTCCTACCAAATACTTACTTTAGGTTAAAATATTTAATTATATTTTTTTGTAATTTATTTAGAATTTTAAGAAATTTATTTAGATTTTTGAAATTATTTAGGATTTATTTGGATATATATAGTCTTAATATTATATAGATGCTAATTTAGTGTTAATAGATATTAATAAGATTATATATAAATTATTTGTATTATCTTTAATTCTATTTAAGATTATAAATTATTGAGATAAACTCAAACTCTATTTTAAATTAATTCAAATCCTAAGCCTACTAGGAAAGCAATTTCATGCATATCCTATCCTTATTTAAACTCATCATAATCATATCCAAATTAGCCAATCATAGTCGTATTCAATTAAGTAGTCTCCACCATTATAAATACCTATTAGACTTATGGAATAAACTCATCTTTCATATTTTTCTTCCTCAAACTCCTCTCTTTTTCGTCAAAAATAGTCAAAATTCGTCATAAATTCAGTCTCATTTTCTAGTAGTTATGACGATTTAAAAAGACGATATCTCTTAACTCCGGACCCCAAACGCGCTCCAGTATTTTTTGTTAGAACCATATTAAGGTTAGTTTTTTGAATATATAAATTATTTCAATAATTTCAGAACTTATTTTTCTAGAAAATCGTAAAAGTGCCAGCTGTCCGAAATCAGACACGTTTCGGTATTTTAGAGATTTCGGGAGATTCAGAACTCAGAATTATTAGCCGTTTGAAGTTTCGAAAATATGACATGATGAACTTACATAAAATTATTTTTCCAGAATTTAACATGCAGGTTTAGTCTACTGTAAATTTTTTGCAACATAGACGTAAATTAAAAATTACCAAAAACTGTCATCTATGCGCCCTTGTGGCCATAATTCTTTACCGACTTGTGATTTTATGAAACTGTAGATTCCGGTATTCATGTAGCACTAAAATCTATAGAATTTCACACACAAATCGAGGATTTGAGTGGGTTGACTTTTTGGTCACAGATTACCTCGATTTGCGTGCCACGAATTACTAATCCGTAAAGTTAACTTTCTTTGGATCGAAATTAGGGTTTAAAAATAAAATAAAATTATAATAAGATTAAAATACTATTTTAGGTTATTTTATTCAGAGTTAAAATAGATTAAAATGGCAAAAACTATTCACCCACTTTTGTAACCTAACTTGTTTAATTTATGTGACGGGTAGATCGGACAACGGCTTGAGTTGGGACATCATTCTTTTTCAGACCAGGCAAGATACCTTGCCAAATTGCTTATAGTACTTTGTATGCTTATCATATTTTTATATATTCAGTATATATGTGTTTTTTTTCAGTCATAATTATATACTATATATATGTTGACACACACTTGACACATAGTATCATGGGAGGGGAGGACAATCAGTAGACGTGTGGGCTACCTACTCCGGTAAACCGTAGTAACTAGCACGCACTACGGGAGTTGTGTCGCGATGGTCGCTACCCTCACGATATGTCGGCTGATGGTGTCACGATGGTCGCTACCCTCGCGGTATGACGGCTGATGATGTTCATGGACGTGAATGTGAGTTGTGAGATAGATAGAGTATCCTACACCTACCCATACGTCGAAATGATTGTCCTCACTATGCATTTTCATATAGATTGTCTAGTACAGTATACTTATATTTTTTTTCTATTATGCATATTTTACTGTATTCTATTGGCATGCTTCTATGTATCTTGTTACGTCCCTCTGAGGACGTGGTCCCTTTCCAAGTGTAGATGATTTTGACTATTCGCAGGAGCACGGATCAGGACTTGCTACTTCTCTCTCTTTCGAGGAGGTCTTCTCTTCGAGTCTCATTGTTCATTATATGTACTTATGTGGTTTCTCTTATATTCTAGTTGGTAATGGATTTGTCTCCACCCAACTACTTGTCACGCCCCAGTCCCAAAATACGTAGGACTAGGAATACGTAAGCATGCCAGCCATATGTACATGGCAACTCTAATATATGGATATCATAATACACACGTACGCTGTAATATGAATAATAACTTACATGTGGTATAAATATTATCACAAGTCACAGGGCATAACTAAATCTCATCCACAGAATTAAATAGAAATAAATAACCAATCTACTATATAACTGAATCTCAATATAAAGTATCAAAGAATGATAGTCGGGTGGAAATAAATCCACTGCCAAACTAGAATATAAGAGAAACCACATAAGAACCTCTAATGAACAATAAGACTCGAAGAGAAGACCTCCTCAAAAGAGATAAGTAGCAAGTCCTGATCCATACTCCTGCGAATAGTCAAGATCGTCTACACCTGGAAAGGGACCAGGTCCTCAGAGGGACGTAACAAGATACATAGAAGCATGCTAATTGAATACAGTAAACATGCATAATAGGTAGAAATTATATAAGTACGCTGTACAAGACAATCTATATGAATGCATAATGAGGACAAATTTTTGACGTATGGGCATGGGTAGGCTACTCTATCTAATCTCACAACTCACACATATGTCAGGGACATCATCAGCCGTCATACCACGAGGGTAGCGACCATCGTGACTCCATCAGCCGACATACCGCGAGGGTAGAGACCATCGGACACAACTACCATAGTGCGTGCTAGTTACTACGGTTTACCAGAGTGGTTATAGCCCATACGCCTACTGATTGTCCTCCCCTCCCATGATACTATGTGTCAAGTATGTGTCAACATATATATAATATATAATTATGACTGAAAAAACATACATGCAATGAATATATAGAAATATAATAAGCATACAAAGTATTGTAAGCAATTTGGCAATGTATACTTGCCTGGCAAGAAAGCTGCAAAGTGTAAACGTCCAGGCGTCAAGCACACAAGAGTAGAAACTACGGCCTCAGAATGAATATCTCCGGATGCTGAAATAAACATCACCAACGTTCCCAGAATAAGCGAGATAGCTAAAAAATACTACCCTTTCGTCCAATTTGGACACAGTAGCAAAACGGTAATTTTGGGTCAAAGCGGGGTCCACATGTGGCCCACTTTGCACCAAAAAGCGTGCCAGAGGTAAAGGTCTCTAAACGGGACAAATTATAGATCAAATAAATTCTAAAAGTCAATACGGACTCAACGGTACATCCAATTTTGGATTCTGGTGAGCCGAACACAAATTTGCCCAAAATATCAACCGTGGAGCCCGCAAATAGGCGGTTTGGTCAACTGTCTCAGAATCGCTTGAAACTTGGGTCACAGGACCAGCGTGATACCAAAAATTCAATAGCGTAAGTTTTGTCGTATTCTGACGAGAGTACACTAAATGATGCGGTGTTTTACAGAAGTCATGATACGGGGACTTTTTACGGATATGGGGTGATTCTGACGCGCACACACGTCCAAATCTCTTTTTTGCGAAAGCCCACACGTCAGGACATACCATATGCACATTTCGGTACAATTGGTATTCGATGAGGCGGTCCCGTTTGGCGGGACGCACTTCGTATCATAAGTTTTTAACATTTTAAAAATAGTTTTTCATGAGTTTTCAACCTAGTTTATTTCTGACTCTAACACATAATAAAATAAATTAATTAACATGGAATGATCTCGGTTATATGGTCTTCATATAGCAAAAAGGAAATTTAGATTTGGATGTCTGTGGTGGAAGATATTGGTCTCTAAACATGGATGGTTGGACAGTTTTTCTGAAGTTAAAAGTTATGGTTTTTCTCCAACTTGGTCTCAATTTTTACCTAGGGTTAAGCGCTGTTCGACGAAAACTAATTTACAGAGTTGGAAGAGGGATAGGTCGTGAACATACTGGTGAAGACGAATCAGAATTTGGTCGAGCGATGGAACGGAAAACTACGCGGGAAGGAAGGTTCATCGCTGTAGTTTTCTGCGAGGAAATCTCGCGGGTGACGCGCGGGTGTGCGGCCAGCCGGAGGGTCCAGGCGGCGCGTGGTTGCTCCGGCGGGCGGCGGGTCAGCCTCGTGGAGGTGAGAGGCTAGGTTAGGGTTAGGGTTTAGGTTTTACAATATATATATATATATATATATATATATATATATATATATATATATATATATATATATATATATATATATATATATATATATAGGGGAGGCGAGCGGGGATAGGTCGCGGGTCCGCACGGGGGGGGGGGGGGGGTTAGCCACGGGCTGTGGGTTTATAGCAGCGGGGGTGGGGGTTTTAGTGTTAAGGCCTTTTTAGTTTTTTTTTCCTTTTCCTTTCTTTTTCTTTTCTATTTCTTTTCTTTATCATTTTATTATTACTATTAATATTATTATTATTATTATTATAACTATTACTTAATACTTATTATTATTATTATAACTATTACTTGATACCTATTATTATAATAATAATAATTATTATTATTATTATTTCTATAATTATTATTTTCGTATATATTTTAGGTATAAAAACTCCAAAAATTATATTTGTATCCCGAAATTGAATTCTAAGTAAATCTATCACTCTTTCACAAGGATTTCTAAAATAAAATAGTAGTTTTGTACAATAATTCTAAATGATTAATTTATCTAGGTAATTAAATCAATAATATATATTATCTAATTAACTATAAAATAATATAAATAAATTCTATGATTAATTAATTAAATATAATATTTAAAAATATGGGATTTTACATTCTATCCAACTTACAAAAATTTTGTCCTCGAAATTGACACTAACCCATATTCATAATAAATTACTATAGCTATTACACTTCATTGCTATCTAGCAGTGCTTCCTAAAAGTCATGGTAAGCCATTCTAACACTTCTCATTTTTTGTCCATACACTATTCTATCATCCTTTAACTCGTCTATACCACCCAACTTACAAGAGTTCTACTAGTAGTCACAGTCTTTTGAGGTTATTATCTAGGTTGTAAGATGAATTTATTCATTGGGTCGAGAATCTTGGGATACCTGTCTGAATTCTCATAACTATGATTTTTCTTTGTAATCGTCAAGTATCGTAGTCTAATACTGCCATGCCACCTGACCAGTATGTCTGCAAATACTTCGACTACTCTACTATAATGGTCTAGCTGCAGCTGTCGCTACTTCGCCAGCGATTTGTCATAGTCATCAGTTCATAACAAGTGCCTTCAACTCTTTCCTAATCTTAGTCTAAGTTTTAGGGCAATAGTTAAGGTCTTGACTAACTTTATAACAAGTGCCATGCCACATGACCAGTATGTCTTTCCTAAGCTTAGTCTACTATTTGAAGTATGAACTATTTCAACAATCCCACTAATTTCCTGTTAAACTAAAGGATGCTACTTAAGGTTTAAAGATAATAAGAGAATACATATATTGTTATAGTTCATAAACACAAGGGTTATTATTATGAACTCATCTTTTAGTTATTAATCATTACTAACCCAGTTACATTTTTAACTAACAAAATAAGGTGAGGTTGAAGTAAATCAATAATTTATGATGGCACGAAAAGATGCAACTACGATAGGAAGAATTTAGCATGGAATAAGGAATGGATATGGAAGAGAAGGTGAGCAACCCAAGGGGACGGGATGGTGGTAGGAAGGAGAATACTACTACTGCTATGCGTGTCATCCATTAGCATCATGGATATGCCATCTAGTTAAAATATTAATATATCCTCAAAATTTTAATACTAAATATATCACATTGTGATATACCCTTAATTACAAAAGATAGTCACCAAGTAATATGATTGGCCTATGGGGTATATCTGGTAGTCTCCGTGTATCAAACTTATACCAAGCACGAGCGTTCGTCTTTCCAAAATAGGGGAAGACGAAAAACAATAATAAAGAATTCAAGGAGGAGGTGATAGAATACAAGTACTTGGTTTAAGGCGATTTAAAGAATTCAAAAGGGAGTTGTCAAGGCAGTTGTGGATTAAAATCTTATTTTGGTAAATTCCTATTCGCATGATCATATCAGAACAATTATATACCTGATATGATATGCTCTAACTTGTCTAGAGAGCAAGTATATTCGTCTAACAAGTTGAGTCAACTATATCTCAATCTATGTAAAGTAGTTATATAAAGAGCGAACCAAGCGCACTAAGGTTGATCAGACCATAATACACTGATTCTAAATAGACAATTATATTAGTGTGTGCACCCAATAATACAGATGTCATGAACAAGCTCGATAAAAGAATAAGCTTGCAAAACTAGGCTATAATAGCAGCATAAGTCGAGGTAGTTCAGAAAATATAGGTACGCTAGATTATGATAGAAGAGGTACAAAATTAATTCCAGTTCACCAAGAAGATTGGTGTTGGGCCTCTACAGTTGCTATACTAACTTCTCATCTAAGTCTCTGGTCGACCAAATGGGGGTATGGGCCTCTAAGTTCTACAGTCTGTGTAAACACTATCTTCTTATGCAAGTCTATAGTTTGTGTCATTCAATTATACTTCATTAATGGGTAAAAAGGATTATGTGATACTAGGTTATGAGGCATACTACCAAACTTACAAGAATTTAACTAATAGTGTTATTGAATATTAGAGTGGATATACCTAGTACAAGTCATCTTCCTAACCCCTAACAAGCACGAAAGAAAAGATAAGATTGACGTTGTGAAAGGATCAAGCAAGATGCAATGCAAGCAATCAATTAAGAATGCGGAACGAATCAAGGGAGGTGATTAAATAAGTGGATGAGATCCTATATTCTAATCTTATTTGCAGGCTTGCTTGGTATAGTAACGTAACCAAGACAATATGCTCTCGATCTGCATGGGCCACCACAAAAATATGTCACGCCCTAGTCCCAAAATACGTAGGACTAGGAATACGTAAGCATGCCAGACGTATGCACATGGCAACTCCAATATATGGATACCATAATACGCATGTACGCTGTTATTTGAATAATAACTCACATGTGGTATAAATATTGTCATAAGTCATAGGGTATAACTAAATTTTATCCACAGAATCAAATAAAAATAAATAACCAATCTACTATATAACAGAATCTTAATATGAAGTATCAAATAATGATAGTCGGGTGGAAACAAATCCACTGCCAAACTAGAATATAAGAGAAACCACATAAGAACCTCTAATAAACAATGAGACTCGAAAAGAAGACCTCCTCGAAAGAGATAAGTAGCAAGTCCTGATCCGTACTCCTGCGAATAGTCAAGATCGTCTACACCTGTAAAGGGACCAGGTCCTCAGAGGAACGTAACAAGATACATAGAAGCATGCCAATTGAATACAGTAAATATCCATAATAGGTAGAAAATATATAAGTATGCTGTACAAGACAATCTATATAAATGCATAATGAGGACAACTTTTCGACGTATGGGCATGGGTAGGCTACTCTATCTAATCTCACAACTCACACACACACATCAGGGACATCATCAGCCGTCATACCGCGAGGATAGCGACCATCGTGACTCCATCAGCCGACATACTGCGAGGGTAGCGACCATCGGACACGACTACCATAATGCGTGCTAGTTACTACGGTTTACCAGAGTGGTTATAGCCCATACGCCTACTGATTGTCCTCCCCTCCCATGATACTATGTGTCAAGTATGTGTCAACATATATATAATATATAATTATGACTGAAAAAACATACATGCAATGAATATATAGAAATATAATAAGCATACAAAGTATTGTAAGCAATTTGGCAATGTATACTTGCCTGGCAAGAAAGCTGCAAAGTGTAAACGTCCAGGCGTCAAGCACACAAGAGTAGAAACTACGGCCTCAGAATGAATATCTCCGGATGCTGAAATAAACATCACCAACGTTCCCAGAATAAGCGAGATAGCTAAAAAATACTACCCTTTCGTCTAATTTGGACACAGTAGCAAAACGGTAATTTTGGGTCAAAGCGGGGTCCACCTGTGGCCCACTTTGCACCAAAAAGCGTGCCAGAGGTAAAGGTCTCTAAACGGGACAAATTATAGATCAAATAAATTCTAAAAGTCAATACGGACTCAACGGTACATCCAATTTTGGATTCTGGTGAGCCGAACACAAATTCGCCCAAAATGTCAACCGTGGAGCCCGCAAATAGGCGGTTTGGTCAACTATCTCAGAATCGCTTGAAACTTGGGTCACAGGACCAGCGTGATACCAAAAATTTAATAGCGTAAGTTTTGTCGTATTCTGACGAGAGTACACTAAATGATGCGGTGTTTTACAGAAGTCATGATACGGGGACTTTTTACGGATATGGGGTGATTCTGACGCGCACACACGTCCAAATCTCTTTTTTGCGAAAGCCCACACGTCAGGACATACCATATGCACATTTTGGTACAATTGGTATTCGACGAGGCGGTCCCGTTTGGCGGGACGCACTTCGTATCATAAGTTTTTAACATTTTAAAAATAGTTTTTCATGAGTTTTCAACCTAGTTTATTTCTGACTCTAACACATAATAAAATAAATTAATTAACATGGAATGATCTCGGTTATATGGTCTTCATATAGCAAAAAGGAAATTTAGATTTGGATGTCTGTGGTGGAAGATATTGGTCTCTAAACATGGATGGTTGGACAGTTTTTCTGAAGTTAAAAGTTGTGGTTTTTCTCCAACTTGGTCTCAATTTTTACCTAGGGTTAAGCGCTGTTCGACGAAAACTAATTTACAGAGTTGGAAGAGGGATAGGTCGTGAACATACTGGTGAAGACGAATCAGAATTTGGTCGAGCGATGGAACGGAAAACTACGCGGGAAGGAAGGTTCATCGCTGTAGTTTTCTGCGAGGAAATCTCGCGGGTGACGCGCGGGTGTGCGGCCAGCCGGAGGGTCCAGGCGGCGCGTGGTTGCTCCGGCGGGCGGTGGGTCAGCCTCGTGGAGGTGAGAGGCTAGGTTAGGGTTAGGGTTTAGGTTTTACAATATATATATATATATATATATATATATATATATATATATATATATATATATATATATATATATATATATAAGGGGAGGCGAGCGGGGATAGGTCACGGGTCCGTGCGGGGGGGGGGGGGGGGGGCGGGGGGGGGGGGGGGTTAGCCACGGGCTGTGGGTTTATAGCAGCGGGGGTGGGGGTTTTAGTGTTAAGGCCTTTTTAGTTTTTTTTTCCTTTTCCTTTCTTTTTCTTTTCTATTTCTTTTCTTTATCATTTTATTATTACTATTATTATTATTATTATTATTATTATTATAACTATTACTTAATACTTATTATTATTATTATAACTATTACTTGATACCTATTATTATAATAATAATAATTATTATTATTATTATTTCTATAATTATTATTTTCGTATATATTTTAGGTATAAAAACTCCAAAAATTATATTTGTATCCCGAAATTGAATTCTAAGTAAATCTATCACTCTTTCACAAGGATTTCTAAAATAAAATAATAGTTTTGTACAATAATTCTAAATGATTAATTTATCTAGGTAATTAAATCAATAATATATATTATCTAATTAACTATAAAATAATATAAATAAATTCTATGATTAATTAATTAAATATAATATTTAAAAATATAGGATTTTACATTCTATCCAACTTACAAAAATTTTGTCCTCGAAATTGACACTAACCCATATTCATAATAAATTACTATAGCTATTACACTTCATTGCTATCTAGCAGTGCTTCCTAAAGTCATGGTAAGCCATTCTAACACTTCTCATTTTTTGTCCATACACTATTCTATCATCCTTTAACTCGTCTATACTACCCAACTTACAAGAGTTCTACTAGTAGTCACAGTCTTTTGAGGTTATTATCTAGGTTGTAAGATGAATTTATTCATTGGGTCGAGAATCTTGGGATACCTGTCTGAATTCTCATAACTATGATTTTTTCTTTGTAATCGTCAAGTATCGTAGTCTAATACTGCCATGCCACCTGACCAGTATGTCTGCAAATACTTCGACTACTCTACTATAATGGTCTAGCTGCAGTTGTCGCTACTTCGCCAGCGATTTGTCATAGTCATCAGTTCATAACAAGTGCCTTCAACTCTTTCCTAATCTTAGTCTAAGTTTTAGGGCAATAGTTAACGGTCTTGACTAACTTTATAACAAGTGCCATGCCACATGACCAGTATGTCTTTCCTAAGCTTAGTCTACTATTTGAAGTATGAACTATTTCAACAATCCCACTAATTTCCTGTTAAACTAAAGGATGCTACTTAAGGTTTAAAGATAATAAGAGAATACATATATTGTTATAGTTCATAAACACAAGGGTTATTATTATGAAACTCATCTTTTAGTTATTAATCATTACTAACCCAGTTACATTTTTAACTAACAAAATAAGGTGAGGTTGAAGTAAATCAATAATTTATGATGGCACGAAAAGATGCAACTACGATAGGAAGAATTTAGCATGGAATAAGGAATGGATATGGAAGAGAAGGTGAGCAACCCAAGGGGACGGGATGGTGGTAGGAAGGAGAATACTACTACTGCTATGCGTGTCATCCATTAGCATCATGGATATGCCATCTAGTTAAAATATTAATATATGTTCAAAATTTTAATACTAAATATATCACATTGTGATATACCCTTAATTACAAAAGATAGTCACCAAGTAATATGATTGGCCTATGGGGTATATCTGGTAGTCTCCGTGTATCAAACTTATACCAAGCACAGTAGCGTTACAGCGTTCGTCTTTCCAAAATAGGGGAAGACGAAAAACAATAATAAAGAATTCAAGGAGGAGGGTGATAGAATACAAGTACGTGGTTTAAGGCGATTTAAAGAATTCAAAAGGGAGTTGTCAAGGCAGTTGTGGGATTAAAATCTTATTTTGGTAAATTCCTATTCGCATGATCATATCAGAACAGTTATATACCTGATATGATATGCTCTAACTTGTCTAGAGAGCAAGTATATTCCTCTAACAAGTTGAGTCAACTATATCTCAATCCATGTAAAGTAGTTATATAAAGAGCGAACCAAGCGCACTAAGGTTGATCAGACATAATACACTGATTCTAAATAGACAATTGTATTAGTGTGTGCACCCAATAATACAGATGTCATGAACAAGCTCGATAAAAGAATAAGCTTGCAAAACTAGGCTATAATAGCAGCATAAGTCGAGGTAGTTCAGAAAATATAGGTACGCTAGATTATGATAGAAGAGGGTACAAAATTAATTCAAGTTCACCAAGAAGATCGGTGTTGGGCCTCTACAGTTGCTATACTAACTTCTCATCTAAGTCTCTGGTCGACCAAATGGGGGTATGGGCCTCTAAGTTCTACAGTCTGTGTAAACACTATCTTCTTATGCAAGTCTATAGTTGGTGTCATTCAATTATACTTCATTAATGGGTAAAAAGGATTATGTGATACTAGGTTATGAGGCATACTACCAAACTTACAAGAATTTAACTAATAGTGTTATTGAATATTAGAGTGGATATACCTAGTACAAGTCATCTTCCTAACCCCTAACAAGCACGAAAGAAAAGATAAGATTGACGTTGTGAAAGGATCAAGCAAGATGCAAT